>APFE030458265.1:0-60807 GCA_000404065.3 Pinus taeda
ACAGCCAGAAGTCGTAGGATCAACAGCCGCTGCTACAAACCCTGACATGTCAGAACAATCTACTATTGAACCTCCTGAAGTTGAATCTCTGATTCACAAACTTCAGTGATTTTCTATATCTCCTCAAAGATCTGATAAATCTCAAGACAACGTGACTTCACAATATAACCCTGCTCATCCTTTGACCAGATTAAAGAGCGAAAAGGTTGGTGTTCAGCCAACTGAGTTACCTCTACCCACTAGGAAGAGAGCAAGGAAATCACCTACAGGGTCTGACAGCGAGACTCTTTTGCCATCATCATCCATCTCAAATTCCTCACCGCGAAGTCAACCATCAACTCCACCACTTCAAATCATTCTCCACCAGCCTCCTGGTACTTCTACATCTCCTTCTCAATCATCTGGATTCATAATATCCTCATCTTCTCAACTTCAGGGATCATATTCTGCACTTCCTTCCATTAGTAGATCAGCAATGGCCCAATCTCCATGGAACAACCCAGGGGCAGTCTTAATGCCTGCTCCTTTGAGTCAGCTACCACCCCATCCTGAAAAATGGCTACCTAAGTTCAATCCTGAAGAAGGCATGCTAGCAGAAGAGCATATTAATAACTTTATGCTATCCATAAATCTTAATGGAGTTACTAACGAAGATGTTGTTGTTCGACTTTTTCCTTATACTCTTTAGGGAACAACTGGATCATGGTATTTTTCATTACCATCTGGATCTATCACTAGTTGGGATATCTTCCAAGAATAATTCCTCATCAAATTTGGTGATGATAGGTCTACAACAACATTGATCAGTGACCTATCAAACCTTAGGGCCGAGTCAAAATAGCCTATCAAACATTTCAATTCACGTTTCAATAAACTGTTGAATAAAAATCCTACTACTTCCAAGCCCAGCAAAGAAGTACGAAGTGAATGGTACATCACTGCTTTACCATCAAACATAGCAATCTTCATGGACATGACCAACAAAACAACTTTAGCCAAAAATATGAAAGAAGCAATAGCTGTAGAGAAGCGTATCATAGCCCTTGAAAAGAAAACCGCCATAGAGGAACAGAAACCCAAGAAGGTTACTTTCAAAGAAGATCCCAAGAAAAAACAATCGAAAGATCCAATCTATTTAGAAGGATTGCAAAAATTTTTGAAGACCATGTCTAACGAGATGGTCAACATTAAGAAACAAGTGGCAGAAACTTCTTCAAAAAAGTCGTACAGATCTTTTAAAAGAAACCCTTCGACTGATTCAAAAACCCCCAATGCTATTACAAGTGCTGAATCTGAAGAAGAAGAAAAGGGAATCGCTACTAAAGGGAAAATTGATGAAGAAGAAGTTGTAGAGTTACAAGGAATGTGGGATTTCATCCTCCCACAAGAAGAAGATCAAGAAGCATCCTTGGTTAGTACACGAAGTAGAAATCAGCTTGATCCTCCTCAAACTACCCCTAAGCCAAAGAGCACAAGCTCGACGACGAAGGATAAAGTCGCAGCCAAGAAAACCACATCCAAAGCAAATCAAACCAACCCAGTCCAAACAGATTCATCTACTCCATCTAAAACGTTGATCGTTTTGGATGAAATGGAGTACAATATTATAGAAGATATGAAAAATACTAGGGCCAACATCACTCTTTACGAATTGAGCAAGTTAAAACACCAGCAAAAGATACTTTTGAAAGAGTTACATGCTGTGCCAGTTGCACCTTTGCCTGCCGCTGTAATTTCTCAAGCTCCCCATGACATGGGAAGACCTCCAACTAATGTGATTAACAAAGTTGATCCAAATGATGTCGCGTTAATTGGAGGAAGATCGAGATCTCATACTCCCCCCGTTTCTTCTTACTTAAGAAATTTTTAATAAAAATGTGCATAATTGCTTAGTAGATTCGGGAGCTTCATCGAATATTTTACCAAAATCAATATGTACAAAATTGAACGTTCAATCGCAAAAATATGTTGTGCGCATAGTCCAGCTAGATCGATCGCAGGTCGAGGTGATTGGCGAATTAAATCAAGTTACCATAAGGCTGTCATCCAACCCAAAGGTATGTCAAGTTATCGACATCTTAATTGCTGATATTCCATAATTTGATGGCTTAATTCTTAGCAGAGATTGGTCAGAAAAACTTCATGGATAATTTGCAACTGATTGGTCGCACATGTGGCTCCCTTACAATGGTAATCCTAATCAAATAAAAGTTGAGCAAGAAAGACATCAGAAATACATAGTAACGGAGCTAGAGGGGGAGAATGAACTAGTAGCACATAACAATAGCATTATTGGCAATTACTCAGTAGATTCTTTCCTAGGAAATTTTAATGCTCATACGTCACCTTACTTAGAACATTCTGTTTTATCTCAAGTCGAAAATTTTTCTCAAACGGATAGTTCTAAATGTATTAATTTTTTCGATAGTCCTGTAAATAAATCTTTATTTTGGAAATTATTTTTTGATGGTTCTAAATCTAACGAAGGAGCATGAGCAGGATGCACGCTAGTTAGTCCAGAAGGAGATAAAACTATGCTAACTTGCAGGATCAAATTTGATTGCACCAACAATACAGCAGAATATGAGGCTTTAGTCCAAGGGTTGTATAAAGCAATTGGAAATTTAGATGTCAAATACTTTCAAGTTTTTGGAGATTCTGAAATTGTAGTCAGACAGGTACGTAATACTATACATTGTTTATCAGGTCATTTAAAACATTACCAATCTTTAGTACAAGATCTAACTGAACATTTTATAGCATTTAATATTTCATCAATTCCTAGACTCCAGAATGCAAGTGCAGACCTTTTAGCTAACGTAGCTTCTAAACTTATCCCTTCAGAAGATTTTAGTCCAGATAGATTCTCAATAGAATTAATCTTTAAACCTTCTATTCCTAATAACATCACAAATTGGAGAATTTTCAACGATGATCCTGACATCGTGAGTTTTCTCACATCTGAAGGATCCTATACCAATCAAATAATTTACGAAGACCAACATGACCGACAATTGCAGCAAGATAGCACTAACAATGCTATACCTAAGTTGGTAGTCAAACTAGAAGACCTTTATGATTTGAAAGATCGGTTTAAAAGATCTACCAATTCGAAACTCCAAAGTTCAACTCTGAACTACGAATTAGTAAATCTGGGGACTGATACCAAACCACAGAACATCAATCTAGGCCTTGGCCTAGCTCCTGAAGAAAAATTAGCATACATTCGTCTTTTGAGACAATACAAAAATGTTTTTGCTTGGAACTATGATGAACTTAAAATGTATGACACTTCCATCATCCAACATACTATTCCAATCATTGACAATGAAAAACCAATTCAACAGAAATTGAGAAAAATCCATCCCAATCTAGAAAACCAAATCAAATCTGAACTCAATAAGCTATTGAAAGCCAAAATAATATTTCTTGTTCAACATTCCAAATGGGTCTCAAACATGGTTCCCGTTAGAAAGAAAAACAGAGATATTAGAATCTGTATTGACTTTCGAAATCTTAATAAAGCCTACCAAAAGGATAATTTTCCTTTGCCTCCCATGGAACAAATATTGCAAGCAGTCGACGGGTCATAATTAATGTCTTTTTTGGATGGATTCTCAGGATATAATCAAGTGTTGGTACATCCTGATGATCAATTAAAAACCACATTTAGAACCAAATGGGGTACCTACGCATATCAAAAGATGCCCTTTGGTCTAATCAATGTTGGTGCCACATTTCAGAGAGCCATGGACATCGCATTCAAAGGTTTAGTTAATAAATCTGTGGTAATCTATTTGGATTATATAACTGTCTATTCCAAGAAACGAAGCAACCATCTTAAAGATTTAAAACAAATCTTCCAACGTTGTTTAAGGTATGGAATTTCACTTAACCCGAAAAAGTTCTTTTTCGCATTAAGTGAAGGAAAACTTATAGGATTTGTTAGAGTCAGTCTTTTCAGTCCTCTGTTAGAGATCAAAACTCTTTCCTCATCTCATTTTTAGGTGTCTCACTCCATTCACTCAACTGCATTCCGCTAGAAGCATGCCATAATCTGACGGAAGGGTCTTGTCAGTTCATTCCCCTCATGTCTTGCACCTGCTGGCTTAGGTATTTTCATCAATGTTCACTAAAGTCCATGACAGTCAATGTTTGATCTTTTAATGGACAAGAGTCATTTTAGTCATTAGGTCTAGGGTTTGCAAATTGTTGTTCTCAAATAATACTTGTAGGCCAGAGGAAGGTTCAATAATTCACTCAAATGATGTTTCTGAGCAAGAAAAGATGAATTTTGGAAAATCGAGAGAGGTTTTTGTCCAAAATATGCCAAGGAAGAAAAAAAACCTTCACTTTTTACACAGGTATCATGGTTTTAGAGAAATGTCAAAAATACAATTGCCTTGGGAGAATTGATTAACCTCTAAAGTGACCTTGGGAGATTTGATTTTTGACAGGGAAAATGCACTCCAAGTTGAAAAATTCCGGTTGGGTTGGAAAGTAGACTCAAATACCATTCCAACGAGCTATCCTACACCCAATTTGGACACCAAGAAGGCCTCCAAACGTCTCCTGTAAAACACATTATGCACAGGCTCTATGCGCCGCGCACTGGCGCGACGCTTATGATAGGGAGCTCCAAATCAAGAAAGGTTTGCATTTTTGGATTCAGCATGAAAAATCATGGCTTCTAGTGCATGGCCAAGAAATTTAGAGCATTTTTGGGGCATTTTTGTTCATTTGACAAAGTTTTGTGCACAAACGAGGTTTTTCTCCCTGTGTGTCGCGCCACTGGCCTGGCGCTTAGGATTGGGAGCTCCAAATCACAAATGGTTTGCATTTTTGGATTTAGCATGAAACATTATGACTGTTGATGCATGGACAAGGATTTTGGGCAAGTTTTGAGTCCCCAGGAGGTCAAAAACACTCAAAAAATGACCTCTTTGCCCCTATTTTGACACAAAGGAAGCAGTCTTGGGAGATTGAAGTTTTGGAGGGCAAATGAGCACCAAATTCAGAAATTCCACTTGGGTTGGAAAGTAGACAGGCAAGGCTTTACAAAAATCACACTTGGGTACAATTTGGACTCCAGAAGATACCTCAAAATCACCTCCAAAGTGGCATGGCGCATATAGTTTTGGGAACGGCGCATATAGACCCAAAGGCCAAAATCACTTCCGCTCCGCGACATTTCGATACGCTACTTTCTCCAAGTGGGCCCACTCATTTACACTACACTTTTTTTGGCACCTAAACCAAAGTTTAAAGTATTTTCACTAAAGGTTGGCTTCTATCCAAGTGGCAAAGGAAGGCGAGCAGTCACCCAAGCCATTTGTCATTTTTGTAACGCTGCACCTGTAACTAATGGTTGGCTTTCCATTTCCAGTTTGTAATCATTTGAAAAACTCCCCAAATATGGGTTGTTCTATTTCCCAATGGCATAGTCTATTTATTGTATGCAAAACTATTTGCAAAGGGTTGGTTGTAGTTTCTGGGAGACTATGGGAGAGAAACTCAGTTCTTCATTTTATATTTTGACAGAGAATTAATGAAAGGCAGCGGCTCTAGTTCATGAGATTCATGTGGTGTGAGTGTAGCAAATGTGTTCTCTTTATTTTTCATATGTATTTTGTTATGTTTCACAGTTCATTCATATTCATTTCCACTGAAATTTTCTAAGTAAGATAAGGTAGAATTTATGTTTATTGCTCTGCCTATGGGAAAGTTTCACGTTCTGTGTTCTTCTTCTGTTGAAAAGGATTCATGTGTTTATGCCCTTTTCAACCTCCTAAACAATCTTTCCATTTCTCATTATTTCAAATTTAATTGCTACACTTTCCACATGTCTTGACTCACAAAGTAATCTATGCCTTTGTGTTAAATTCTCTGCTCGTACTGTTCGTTGGTCCCATACATCCCAGAAACTCAGTCATTTATCAAAACTTTCTTCTTGTTTCCATATTTATTTACCTAGCCTAAAATCAATATTCATTGCAAGTCATCTCAAACCATATTGTTTATCTATTCACTGAGTGTGACTTGGAGAGAGCCCTCTCCTGTTCTGGTAGGGCTAGCTACCAGACTGAGCGTGGTTTGTGGTTACCCTGAATTTTGCCTTCCTTCAACCTAAGGTGAATTTAGGTGCTAACATAGTGGCGACTCCGCTGGGGAAGAAAACGGTTTGCTTGAAGATTGTCTTTCCCCAGTACATATCTCAAGTTCAAAGTTGATTATTGATGGTGAACAACGATCAGACATAAGAAGACGATTGAAATCATTCACCTGGTGACTCCTTTCACTGAAGAATCCAGCAACCGGAGCTTCATGGTGACTCCACTGCAGAGGGATCAGTAGCTTTGAGATTTTTTAAAATGGAGCAGATTGCAAGAAGATACACTCCCATGAGCCGAGATCACATCCCAGGTTTTCCAAATAAAATTCTGAAGGTAGATTGGTCAAGGAATTTGCCTACGTTTAAAGATGATGGTAAGAAGGACGTTGCTTTACATCTAGTCTGATTTCACATGCATATTCACAAGTTGAAGGTTGATTTTCCTGAATATTGCTTAATGAAGATATTCCTGGCCACTCTAGAAGGTGAAGCCCAATCTTGGTGTGAAAGTTTGTCGCCTTCTTGTATTTACTGTTTAAAGGATTTTCATGCCATGTTCTTTGAGAAGTATGAAGACTCTTATCCAGCATTAAATTTAGTTCATGACTGTTGCAAATACGCTGATGGTTTTATTGAAAGCCTTGAAAAATATTATGAAGATGATAATTTTATGGACGGAGAAATCATGGAAGCATTGTATGAAAAACCACTTCAGTAGCATAAAGAAGATCATGAAAATTTGCAGCAGAATCAAGATTGTAGTACGGTGGAAGATGAAGGAATTTTGCATCTTGACAGTCAACATGAATTACATGAAATGGATCAGCAGTCTGAGGAAAATTTGTACACTCCTTCACTTGAAAATATTGAAGAAAATCAATGTTCGTGCAAGAGAAAACGAAAAGCATTATCTCCTTTGTCTGAAAATGAAATAGATCAACTCTTGAACAATCATGTTCCAGCTCAAGTTAACACAGATCTGCAATGTGCACATGGTCAAGAAGGTGAGGGTGGAACTTCTTCCTCTTCTGAAAAGGATGACAGTCCTGTAAGGAGCTTCATAGATCAGTAGGTTGAAGAGGTCTATATGGCTGAAAGTGATGAAAGAAAAAGTGGCGTTTCAGATCTGTCCATAGAAGAAGACAGCATGCAGAGAAATCAAGTTTCAAATTCAGAATGTGATAATGTTAAGACAGCCATTTCAGATGTAGATTTAAATTGTGATGACTAAGAAAACCTTGTACTAAGTCCAATGAAAGAGAAATCTGCTGTTAAAATCACCTGGAATGAAGAAAACAAAGTTATGAATCCAAATGTTCTCATGTCATCAGAACAAAGCCTTCATGAAGAGATAATCCAATCAATTCATGAACAGCAAGATGAGAATTTTGTTCAAGTAAGTAGAAAAGTTTTTGTGAATGAATTTGTGGTAGATGATGTAAATGATAGTGTTGGGTTTCAAGAATCATTTGAAGTTTCTTTTCTCATGATTGATGAGTGCAAATACAATATGGTTGTCATATCATATGAAGATGATCTACAATATATTCAGACTTCAGCAGACCAGACCATTCAGGATTCCCTTTCTGATTCTTCCTCATATGTCTCATGTTTTGAAATGCTCTTTGAAAAGGAAATCTGCTCATCCACTTGTTCAGAAATTTTTGAGGACCAGGACCATACTTTTTCTGAAGTACATTATGAAGGAAGATCATAATCAAAATAAAAAGACATATTGTTTCCTCAACAGGAGGAAAATCTTCATGTTTTTCATGATCCAATGGCAAATTTGTTGCAGTCAGCAGTGAAGGTGATTATTGCAGTATTTAGTGATGAAGGAGATCACGGTCAACTGTGTTTTTGGATGCCCACTTACCAGTATCTGTTGTTGACCAGGAGATCTGATCAGGAGAATCAATCAAGAAGGCATCTGCTTGATTGGTTATATTGGAAGATACATTACACATGATTGTACATATTGCATTAATATGCAGGTGGCTTTCATCATAATTTGAAACCCTCAAATCTTGATGGACTGCTGCCATTGAATAAGTTTTGTCAGTTCTTATTTTAGTTAAGTCAGTCATGAGTCATTTCCTTTTGCATTAAGTCAATTTTCTCAGTCATGTTGGTTTCATAATTAAGTCGGTTTAAGTCAAGTTCCAGTCAATAAATGCGTCAAATTCTTGTGTTGTTTGTCGAAATAATGACTCCACAGCCTAATGGATGAAGGCACTGTCTGCTCACCCAAAGATATGCAGTTCTTGGCACCTCCAAGGAGCTGGAGCTACCATCCCTCATTGGAGCCAATGTTAGAGTCGGTATTTTCAGTCCTCCGTTGGAGATCAAAACTCTTTCTACATCTCATTTTAGGTGTCTCGCTCCATTCACTCAGTTGCATTCCACTAGAAGCATTCCATAATCTGACAGAAGGGTCTTGTCAGTTCATTCCCCTCATGTCTTGCATCTGCTGGCTTAGGCATTTTCATCAATGTTCACTAAAGTCCATGACAATCAATGTTTGATATTTTAATGGACAAGAGTCATTTCAGTCATTAGGTCTAGGGTTCGCAAATTGTTGTTCTCAAATAATACTTGCAAGCCAGAGGAAGGGTCAATAATTCACTCAAATGATGTTTCTGAGCAAGAAAAGATGAATTTTGGAACCTGAGAGAGGTTTTTGTCCAAAATATGCCAAGGAAGAAAAACCTCCTTCACTTTTTACACAGGTGTCATGGTTTTAGAGAAATGTCAAAAATACAATTGCCTCGGGAGAATTGATGCACCTCTAAAGTGACCTTGGGAGATTTGATTTTTGACAAGGAAATGAACTCCAAATTGCAAAATTCTACTTGGGTTGAAAATTAGACTCAAATCTCTTTCCAACAAGCTATCCTTCACCCAATTTGGATACTGGGAAGGCCTCCAAACGTCTACTACAAAAAGTGTTATGCACAGGCTCTATGCGTCGCGCATTGGCGCGGCGCTTATGATGGGGAGCTCCAAATCAAGAAAGGTTTGAATTTTTGGATTCATCATGAAAAATCATGGCTGCTGGTGCATGGCCAAGAAATTTGGAGCATTTTTGGGTCATTTTTGGTCATTTGACAAAGTTTTGTGCACAAACAGGGTTTTTCTCCCTGTGTGCGCGGTACTTAGGATTGGGAGCTCCAAATCACAAATGGTTTGTATTTTGGATTTAGCATGAAAAATCAAGATTGTTGGTGCATGGACAAGAAGTTTGGGCAAGTTTTGAGTCCCCAGGAAGTCAAAAACACTCAAAAAATGACATCTCTGCCCCTATTTTGACACATAGGAAGCAGTCTTGGGAGATTGAAGTTTTGGAGGGGAAAATGAACACCAAATTTAGAAATTCTAATTGGGTTGCAAAGTAGACAGGCAAGGCTTTCCAACAAGCACACTTGGGCACAATTTGGACTCCAGCAGGCACCTCAAAATTACCTCCAAAGTGGCGTGGCGTATATAGTTTTGGGCGCGGTGCATATAGACCCAAAGGCCAAAATCATTTATGATCCGCGACATTTCGATTCGCGACTTTCTCCAAGTGGGTCCACTCATTTACACTACACTTTTTTCAGGACCTAAAGCAAAGTATAAATTATTTTCACTAAAGGTTGGCTTCTATCCAAGGGCAAAGGAAGTCGAGCAGTCACCCAAGCCATTTGTCATTTTTGTAACACTGCACCTGTAACTAATGGTTGGCTTTCCATTTCCAGCTTATAATCATTTGAAAAACTCCCCAACTGTGGGTCGTTCTATTTCCCAATGGAATAGTCTATTTATTGTATGCAAAAGTATTTGCAAAGGGTTGGTTGTAATTTCTGGGAGACTGTGGGAGAGAAACTCAGTTCTTCATTGTATATTTTAACAGAGAATTAATGAAAGGCAGCGGCTCTGGTTCATGAGATTCATGTGGTGTGGGTGTAGAAAATGTGTTCTCTTTATGTTTCATATGTATTTCGTTATGTTTCACAGTTCATTCATATTCATTTCTGTGAAATTCTCTGAGCAAGATAAGGTAGAATTCATGTTTATTGCTCTGCCTGTGGGAAAGTTTCACGTTCTATGTTCTTATCTGTTGAAAAGGATTCATGTGTTTATGCCATTTTCACCCTCCTAAACAATCTTTCCATTTCGCATTATTTCAAATTTAATTTCTAGACTTTCCGCATGTCTTGCCTCACAAAATAATATGTGCCTTTGTGTTAAATTCTCTACTCGTATTGTTCGTTGGTCCCATACATCCTAGAAACTCAGTCATTTATCAAAACTTGCTTCTTGTTTCCATATTTATTTACCTAGCCTAAAATCAATATTCATTGCAAGTCATCTTAGACCATATTGTTTATCTATTCATTGATCGTGACTCGGAGAGAGCCCTCTCCTGTTCTGGTAGGGCTAGCTACCAGACTGAGCATGGTTTGTGGTTACCCTGAATTTTGCCTTCCTTTAGCCTAAGGTGGATTTAGGTGCTAATAGGATTCATAGTGTCAAAATCTGGAATTCACATTGATCCTGACATAATCAAAGAGATTTCTGAAATATCCCTACCTCACAACAAAAAATCCATGCAATCTTTCCTTGGTCAGATCAACTTTGTAAAGAGATTTGTTCTAGATTTTTCAAGAATCGTGTCTCCTTTACAAGAAATGATAAAAAAGAACTCAAACTTCAAATGGGGCCAAGACGAATATGAAGCATTCAATCTGATCAAACAAGCAATTGTTAATGCTCCATCTTTAGCAACTCCAAATTTTCCAAAGCCTTTTATTTTATATACATTTGAATTTAACAAATCATATGCAGCGATACTCACTCAAGCTAATCAAGAAAGAGCAGAAGCTCCTATTTCTTTTTTCAGTTCAAATTTACAGGGGGCTGAATTAAATTATTCAGATGTGGAGAAACAGGCATATGCTATTTTCAAAGCAATTGAATATTTCAGACCCTTTCTACTCAAAACCCATACCAAAATCATTGTACCATTTCCAGCGGTAAGAAATATTTTAGTACAAAAAGAGGTGGGTGAGAAAAGAGCCAATTAGGTTACTGCCTTACAGGAATATGATGTAGAAATCAAACCAGCAAGTATTGTAAAAGGTCAAGGATTTTGCAAAATGCTGGCTGGAGCATCGCTTATATCTGAAATTCCATTTGCAGACGTACAAATGTATGAGGTAAGCCTAAAAGATAATGAGTCATTATATGCTGATATCATTTATTATCTAAAGAATGGATATGCTCCTTCACACCTCGATCATACCAAGAAAAGAGCTCTAACGTTGAAAGCCAAACAATATCAGCTCCTGAATGATATTCTTTTTAGAATAAATTATGATTATGTTCTCCTTAGATGTCTTGAGGAATCTAAAGCTAAAAAAGTTTCGCAGGAACTCCACGATGGGCCAGCAGGCGAACACTATGCTGGAGATGCTACTGCACATAAAATCTTACGTGCATGTTATTACTGGCCCACATTATTCAAGGACTCGCATAACTACGTGAGGAAATGTCAAATCTGCCAAACCACCGTCGGAAGACAAAAGAAACCATCCTTGCCACTACAGCTAGTCAACATTGGGCAACCTTTTGATCAGTGGGGATTGGACATAATAGGTGAGATCGTTCCTCACTCTTCTAAGCAGCATAGATATATCCTTACAGCAACAGATTACTTTACTAAATGGGTAGAAGCAGGTCCACTCAAGACGGCTAATGTTGAATGCATCATTGAGTTCATAGATCGATTTATAATCACCAGGTTTGGGTTGCCTTCCGCTTTAATGTTTGATAATGCATCATAGTTTTCTGGAAATGCAATGACTGAATTTGCACTGAAAAGAGGTTTCAAACTTAAATATTCTACCAATTATTACCCACAGGGAAATGGGTTAGCTGAATCTACAAATAAAAACCTAATTAGAATTATCAAATGAACAGTTGACAAAAATCATAAAAATTGGCATTAATCTTTAATATATGCTTTATGGGTAGATCAAATAATGCAAAAAGCCTCCATCGGCACTTCTCCATTCAATTTAGTTTATGGAAAAGAAGTGGTTCTTCCGACACATTTAGCAATCCCCTCTTTGTCTTTAGTTCAATATATTGATGAAGTACCAACTTCCTCCTTATAGCTAAGGAAAATGGAAATAATTAAATTAGAAGAACAACGAGAACAAGCCAAAAGAACTCATGCTCATCACCAAGCATTAGTGAAACCCTCTTTTGATTCAAACATGATGACCAGAAAAAAATTTCAGATAGGAGATCTAGTTTTAAAATGGGACAAGGCCCATGAGGAAAAAGGGAAACATACAAAATTTCAAAGAATGGGGCTTGGTCCTTTCCAAATTATAGAAGTCATAGGTCCGTCCACTTTCATGTTGCAGGACTTAACAGGAAAGAGAGATTCTTTACCTGTTAACGGTCAAATTCTCAAGAAATATTTTCCTTAGAAGATCATTCTTCTATTTTGTAGATTAGATTTTTGTTTTCATAAAACCAGTTGTGAATGGTTACATTAGGTATTTACGAAAAAGATACCAATTCTCTTTCAGATTTTGATTTTTCGCTTGTATAAATAGAAAATCTTTTAGAAAATTGATCTTTATTATTGAAAGATACAGTTAAAAACTCTAGCCTAGATATGATACTAGTTTCAACTTCATAAAATTTGATGAAAACAACCTTTAGTGAGAATTGTTTTATATCAGTGCAATGAAAGGTATCAATAACAAAATAAAGATTCTCTGTAGAACAGCTCTTTCCGAAAACTCTACTATTGTTGTCCAGAGCTATCTTAAGGAGACAATGACTTCCTCCCTACTAAGGAAATCACAACTTTCAGAGGAACAATCCAAGGATACACTTTATCTTAAAGAATGAGAGGTCTCATCATGAGCCGGCTTATCATAATCACAGATATTATAACTTCCTGACTTTTCCAATACTGCATACCACAACAGGGCAATGACCCAAGATTGTTGCAATCATGAGCCAGCTTGTTCAGCGAAGTTATAAGTCAAGTGAATGACTATGTCATAAATTGGCTATCAAACCAAGACATTGTTCTTTAAGAGTAAAAGAAAATCAAAGCAATAAGTGTGGATGTGGACTCTTCTTTGGGAATTGTAGGTTTCTTGAAGTCAGATACAGGATCATTGCTCAGTAACAGGTAACCCTGTCGAGGCTATAAACGTCTGCTGGTAGCTGAGGCTCTACCTATGATAAATGAGCATATTTAAAATTGGTTTACAGAGAAGACTTTGTTTTATCTTTACAAACCAAGTAATGACTGATGTAAATACAAGGACTAGCTTGAGGAAGCAAATAATCAAAGTTGAAAAATAGTTGAAACAAAAAATCATTGACAGGTTAAATCATAATGTACTTTATCTTTCTATAATAAAGTTTAACTTTCTGGAAAATGTTCTGTTTTGGAAATTTAGAAAATTCAAAAGAAAGACAGAGATAACTGGTTCTTCCAAGTGAATCGCCAATTGTTGTGGCCACCAACAACCCCCCTTCTTATTCAGTGTTATTAATAATACTAAAAAAGTGGGGACCCTTAGTCAAAAAAAAATTAAAAATGAATTAGTGCTTATATTTCCTTTTTTAATAAAACTTACCATCATAAACTTAGGAAAATACCTTTGAAAAATCTAAAAAGTCTAAGTTTCATGATGAGGAAAGACAAAATTGTTCCTTAAGAAATATCGCATCGCAAGAAGAACAATAGGACGCCTCCTTACTACCCAAAATCTAAGATCACAAGATTGCGATGCAAAATTGCATAAGAATAAACAAACATCGCATCGCATGCCTTAAAAGCGCACTTAAGCTAAAAAAACACAAAAAGCGCCGATATGCGATAGCGCATACCGCAAAATCGCACCTCGCAAGAAACTGCTTAAACACAAAATATGTACATATTGCGATCATGCGATAATGCGATCTTGCGATATCGCAATATTGCGATTAAAAGGCAAAGTGATCTTATGATAGGACGACACAGTGATCTGCGATGTTACGATCTTGCGATAATGCGATACAACAATCTGCAATATTGCGATGCAAATCGCAAAATCGCCCCATCACAGATTTTTCTGGCTTATTATTCAAGAAAAAGATTTTTCCATAAAACGAGAACTAGTTATGCGCTTTAAGCTAATTAATGAAGTAATTTCCAGTTGTTAAGGAAATATGATTTTGGGTTTATCAAAGAGCCAGTTCACGTAAGGTGGTGTACTTTTGCATGTCTTCGGCATTTAAAGCTTTCCCGACACTGTTTCTTATCATTACTCTCACCTCACTTGTAAACTGCAGGAACGAAGAACAAGAGGTTGTACAAAGCAGTATACAGGATACTATGGAGAAGAAAGGCAAGGCTCTGATGTCTGAAGACAAAGAAATGGCACCCTTGTACAGAGACACCATATGCAACAGAGACACGGGTATTTCCACTTGGGAAGGCATGTGTAATCTACTTCAGGAATATAATCCTAAGGTAACAGAGTTTAAGTCTACTGCGGGTTCACAGAATTCTTCTGAGGCATCAATTGCAGATTTAGCTTGTTCGTTCTTGCACCTGATAGTCGCAAGACCCAAAATTCTCCCCTGCACAGATATGGTTAAATGGGTACTGGACAGTGCTGACATTAAGAACATACAATTTAGGACTCAAGGTCAAGAGCTCTCGGAATCATTATTTTCACAAGATTTCAACTTTACATCCGCTAAAAGAAAGCACGCAAGAGGCGAAAATCGTACCAAGGAAGCTCAGATCAAGAAATGAAGGCAGTTTCCGATGCGCGATTAGCACCTAGCACTAATCGCGCATCGCTGGATAAAACTTGAATCCGAAAATCAATGGTAATGGTCAGAAATATCCTCAAAGTATTTAGTGAAATCACACAACCAATGTATGATCCTCAAATGCATCATCAATTCTACCGAAAAGATGGCGCCAGCTCTTGCTGATTCCGTTTTTGCAGCACAATTAAAGGCTGAAGTCGGCCAACCGACTCTTCTCAAACAAATATTGAATGCCTGTGACTCTAAGGAGCAGATACAGAAAATAGTTAGTTTTAGATTTAATTTTAGAAATAGTTTTGCTTTATCTTTGCCTAGAAAAAGGACGGTCATTTAAACTGAATCTTATAGTTTTGTAAATAGTTACTTTTAGATGGAGTTAGTAGTATTTAACCCTTCTCGTGCATTTAGTGAAGGGTCCATAAATTTATCAAAAACTTGTCCACAAAACATGCACTTTTGCACCCTCCGAGGAGGTTTTGATGAATGAATGGAACAGGATTTATTAATTTTTGCATTTGATATCTGCTACTAATGTTGCACTTGTGTACTCTTACTGGATGTTGGATTAAGAAGAGATAAATCATTATCACTTGAAGCTCATGAGTAGAACTAGTTATAATGGTACTTCTATCTCTTAACTACTTCTATTTCCTATGTTAAAGTGATATTCAATTTTAGTTGTTTATATATTAATGCGTGAATGCTTGAGTAATCATTTGGAACTTTTGTACGGTGATAGCTATTTATTTATGCTTAATGTATGAGTAGCTTATTGTGAGATATGTTTTTCACAACTGTTTCGTCTAACTTTTTATACGAAGAGGTTCATCCATATTGAATTCTTTTCTTGTAACAGTTGAATAATCTTTATTACCGATTGTTATTTGAAATCATTTTAGATCGCATAGCAGAAAGATTACACCCCGGGATAGTATAAACTTAGATATTTTTGTTTATTAGAATACAATAGCATGTCATTAGATTAAAGTTAGGATTAGAGCATCTTAATTAGGAACTGTTAGATCAGAAATATCAAATTCTACACACACACACTTGAATTGGGAAACTGGTCCCATATCACCAGTCAGACCAGCTATACCAAACGGAAAAGGAGCTGCCAACCAAGGTCCGAACTGGGCGGGTATCCTCCTTGTTGTAGACCCGATTTTCGGGGCTTCAACAGGACCATACACAGTAGAAAAATTCAATGACAATGGTATAGTCCTAATCCCGACCATTGATGAAGAAGCCATCCCCATGCTCGTCAATGAGCATAGGTTGAAGATCTATAGGAAGCCCCTTTCCAAGCAGGAATTCATTGAGAATCTAGGTAAAACAATGTTGGTAGTGGAGCAGGCATCTACCTCCACTCCGCCCACACCCTGAACCAAAAAAAAAAAACAGAAAAAAGGAATAAAAGATCCCTGGGTGAAAACCTCTTGGAGGCGCCTAGGGTAGGCAATGATGATGAAAACCTCCTGGAGGTGCCCTAGCTGTCTCATAAAAAAAAATGAAAAAAAAAAAAACAGAAAAAAACCTAACTTATTTTGAATGAATTACAGGTTGCAAGAGGGTCATAGAGGGAAAAAGGACATGGCCATGCTGCATACACCCTTCATAGTCCAAATAGCAACACCTTCTTTAGCCAAATGATAAATCTCAAACAAAAGGGTTGAATTGGGAAGCACATTGAAAATTTCCAAAGATTGAATATCAAGGTAACTGATATTCTACAGGAGCATGTAATTAATGTCTTCATTAGGATTTTAAAGGATAGAATCTAATATTAGGTTCTCCTTTGGGAACCTATGCAATTGGAGAATGCATTCAAGGTGGAAAGAAAAGTTGAAAGCAAAATTTTGGCAACAAGGAGGTCTACCACTCACAACTATAAATATCAAAGTATTGTCACTCCTAGCTTCCCACAACCTACAAGGTTGACACCACAAAAATTGGAGGAAAAAAGAGAAAATGGGCTTTGCTATAGTTGTGATAGAAAATACACTAAAGGTCATAAGTGTGCTGATAAGAAATTATTTTACATAGATTGCAAAGAGGAGGAAGAAAAGGAACAAGAAGCATTAAAAGAAGAAGATATACATCAAGAACCAACCCCAGGGGATGAAAAACAAGAAACGAATCCAACCATATCTTGTAATGAATTGGTGGGAATTACCACTCCTCAAACTTTCAAGATATAAGGATATATCAAGAAGAAAAATGTAATAGTGTTGAATGATTCATGTAGTACTCATAATTGTATTCATTGTAAGATAGCCAAGGATTTGAATTGCTTTCTTTATCTAAAACTAGAGCAAGTGATGATTTCAAATGGAGGAACTATGAATTGCTCAAGGAAGTGCCACAGTATCAATCTAACCATGGGGAATATATATTGAATATTCCAATGCTTGTTATTCGAATGGGTGGTGCAAATGTTGTATTAGCAGTCCAATGGTTAAAATATTTAGGGACAATAGCTTTTAATTTCCAAGAAATTTTCTTGATTTTTTTCGAAAGGAAAGGAAATTGAATTAAGGGGTACCACAAGGAAACATGGGAAGATACTCAACTCTAATGGCATGACAAAGAATTTGAAGTAGGAAAAATGAGGGGTAATTTCACAAGTGTGCTCTTTATATGTTCAAACATCTAAACCATCCATTTATTTAGTTCTCCAAAGATTTATTGACAATCATTCCAAAGTATTTGAGACTCCCAAAGGTCTCCCACCTATTCGTGATCATGATCATGCTATTCACTTGATTCCAGAAAGTGTTCCTCCAAAAATTAGACATTACAGATATCTCGAGGCCCATAAGAGTGAAATTGAACATATGCTTGCAGAAATACTAGAGGTGAGTATAATTAAACCTATTGAAATTTATTTCTCTTCTCTATTAGTATTTGTGCACAAGAAGGATGGATCATGGCATATGTATCCAGATTATAGAGATATCAACAAGCTCAATATTAATATAACTTTCTTATTCTTTCCATTCATGAATTGTTGGACGAACTACATGGAGCAATTTACTTCACCAAGATAGATTTTTGTTGAGGATATCATCAAATTAGAATGAAGACAAAAGAAATTCTGAAAACAACCTTTAGAACTCCTAAAGGTCATTATGATTTTTTTGTCATCCCTTTTGGCCTTACTAATGCACCTTCCACATTTCAAGGTTTGATGAATTCCACTTTCAAACCCACCCTTAGAAAAAAAAAATTAGTGTTTTTTTATGATATGCTAAGCTACAACAAGTCTAGGAAAAACAATTGTATGAAAAATCCTTCAAACTTTTCTTTGGGGTACAAGAAGTGGAATATATGGGTCATATTGTATACCACGAATGTGTTAAGGTAGACCCTAACAAAAATAAAGCCATCAAGGAATGAAAAATCCCCACAAAATTAAGGCATATTCGAGGATTTCTCAAGTTGACAGGGTATTATCATAATTTTGTTAATAATTATGGGAAGATAGCAACACCTCTAACAACATTACTAAAGAAAGATGATTTTTTTGGACTCCAAAAGCAATTAAGGCCTTTGAACATCTTAAACATGAAATGTGTCGATATTTAGTATTAGTTATAACAAACTTCACAAAAACATTTATCATGGAATGTGATGCCTTAGGAAATGGCATAGGTGTTGTTTTAATGCAATAAGGAAGACTCATTGATTTTAAAAGTTGTCCAATCAAGGTAAAGTATTTACAAAAACTATTTATGAGAAGGAAATGTCTGCAATACTACATGCACTAAAGAAATGGAATCCTTACCTAATGTGAAGGGATTTCAAGGTAAAAACGGATCATGATAGCCTTAAATACTTCTTGGAACAAATATTATCATCAAAAGGGCCATAAAAATGGGTCACAAAGATGTTGTTTTATGACTTTGAAATATACAAAAAAGGGAACCAAAATGTTGCTGCAGATGCACTCTCAAGAAGGGATGAGGACGTGGAAGAATTTATCTATGCCATTTCTATTATCAAAAACTGATTGGATAACTAAAACAAGGGAGCAATGGAAGAACTATAAAGAGGTATGGGCACTCATTCAAAAGTTGCAACAAGAACCCAGTGCATATGATTCATTTATTTGGAAAAATGATTCATTATGGTACAAAGATCGCTTATATCTATGTAAGAACTCCCAACTTAAACAAAATGTTCTTTTGGAATTGCACACCTCTCCTATAGGAGGGCACTCATGAATTTTAAAAACTTACCACGAGGTTAAGAAGTAATTTTATTTGGATGACCTTAAAACTAATATTCAGAAGTTCGTGGTGGAATGTTTGGTTTTCCAACAAAATAAAGTTGAGACAATTAAGACCCCATGTCTTTTACAAACATTAGTCATTCCAAGTCAGCGCTGTTGAAGAGGTATGAATGGATTTCATCACAGGTTTACTAAGGTTTGAAGGAAAGTGTGTCATCATGGTGGTAGTTGATAGATTTACCAAGTATCTTTCAAAGCCAATACAATTACTACTGCAATTATGGAAACAGTTCAAAAGCTATATGGAAACCCAAAGATTATTGTAAGTGATAGAGATCCCATTTTCACTACAAATGTTTGCACAAAAATATTTTCTTGTCTTAGTACTCAGTTAGCATATAGCTCATCTTATCATCCTCAAATTTATGGGAAAACTAAGATAGTGAACAATTGTTTCGAAGGATATCTTCGTTTCTTTGTATTTGATAAACAAACATAATGAATCAAGTGGTTACTGATGAGCCCCAGAAATGGGTAACTATATGGGCTCATTCTGCCTATTATTTTCATTTAATCCACCATTCTCAATAGTTTTGTGCATTTTTTGAATATATTTATGTCAATTGAGTGAATGGGGATAATCGCTTTGCCATATAGTCTAATGAGTGTTTATTGCAGATTTTTTGGACAATTTTGGACAAGGACCATGAATTTATGAGCAAAATTGTAGCCAAACTTGAGGAAACAGGGATGAGGACTTATAGGAGGGGTTTCTCCTTCATTAATGACCCCTTCCTCGAGTTCTCCATCAGCAGTTCGGAGTACAAAGGCCCACATTGATGATTCCAAGGGGCAGTCGAACAAGTCAAGTAGGGCTTCTGTTATCTTTAGTTCTAGGCAGCCGAGTTCCTTAAGTTTAGGAGGACTATTGGGAGTCCCCACTTGTATAAATAAGAAGGCTTCAAGCCTCAGTAAGTTAGCCATTTCATAGTATATTTTCACACTTTTGTGCAGCTTTGTACTCAGCTCATTTTCGAGCTCTTTTTGAAGACAGTTTTGTGATGTAACTGCTATTTTTTGATAAATGAAGATGAACCAAGTTTTGAACCAGCACTGATCTTTTCTAGAGGGTTGAAGCTCTTGGGTTGGGGCCCAACCCAAGCTACCCAGCACCTCCTTTGTGTATGCTTTAGCTTGCGTTCATGAGATAATTTATGTTGTTTAGGTTAATCTTGCTTTTGTTAAATTAGGTTGCTTTTAATGGTTAGAATAGTTGTTTTTGCTTGAAGTTGCTTAAGTAAGTTGCTGCAGTGACAGAAAAAGATCCAAAAAAGCCAACAGCGGGTCTTGATATCTTTTGTCCCTCCTTGGGACCATGATTTGAGGTCAAGGCACTACTGCTGCCACCAAAAACACAATTTTTACTCTTCCAATGCAATTGTTAGTGTGATATTTCGAGTTGGAGAAGTTGATATTAGTTTGGATTCACAGGCTTAGATCATTTCATATTCATTTACCATGGTTTTCTCGCATAATTTCTGTTCATAAAGTACGGTTCAACACTTTTCTGGTTTTAGGTCAGAATTTAGGTTAAAATAAACAAAACTCTGTTTTTCGGATTCTTGCTTTGGTCAGTTTTGAGAAATAAGTGTGTAGCTCTCTTGTAGAACATTCCAGCTCATCATTACTCTATTAAACATCCAACACCAACTCACTTCTCCAAGATTCCCCCTCTAATTCGCCACATTTCACCAATCTGCCCTAATTTCTGTTTTTTTTCACAAAGGTGTTTTCTTGCCACTTGAACAAATCCAACCATCTCATTTGTCCCTGATCTTCCTTGACAAGTTCTAGACACCTCAACACCTTCATCCAGCCTTCATTTCCCTTTCTCCATCTTTTTTCCACGTTCAAAACTCCCTAAAACAGCTTTCGACCTCCTCCTGTAGAACCTCCTGTAGATCCCCTGCAGCCTCTTGTAGAATTTCCTGTGAGTGAGTTTTCGAAGTTTAATCACAATGGAAGCCTTCATAAGGGTACTAGGGGATTCTTAGGACCTCTCCACACCTTCCTCACCTCCTGCAAAATCCAACACCATCTTCCTTTTCCACCAAACCTCTACACAGTCACAACCAGTCAAATCACAAGCATAATAATTCCACATAAAAATACTCAAAAATACAAAAATATGATATCTTCTCATTTCTCTTCAGAAGTAACTTGAATAAATGCAATTTACCTTTTCAGTAATCAATGGAACCCATTCCAGTAGTCTCCATCTCTTTTCTTGCAAAAGTAGGGTTAGTGGGTAAACTAGGGTTTGCTAGGGTTTGCGTTTCATTTCAGTTTTCCTTCTCTTTCTGCAAGTAGAATAGTCCCAGTAGAGTTAGCTTTCTTCCATCACAGTGAAAAGCATCTTCTGAGAACTCATAGAAGTTGGCTTAAGCTCCTAGCAAACTTGCGCCAGCTGATCAAGTGACAGCCTGCAGTAAGAGCTAGTACTTGTGCATACAACACCGTCGCTTCCAAGTTTGTTACGAACTACCGGGTTGATAAAAGTAAAGAAGGAAGCCTCTGGAGTTGCAGTATTATTGCTGCAATACTGGAGCTCACCAGTTACCTCCTGGAATAATGGTGGTATGACACTTCCTTCCATATCACAAGAAAAAAAAAAAACGCATTTATGGCACTTTATGGATATCATCCACCCTCCATCACATCGTATTTAGAAACAATTCTGAAGTTCAAGCAGTGGAAGATTACATCGAACATCAACAACAAGTTCTCCAACTCTTAAATGATAACTTTACTCTGGCACAAAATCGAATGAAACAATACAGAGATTAACATCATAGTGAAAGAAGTTTTGATGTGGGATATTGGGTATATTTACGACTACAACCATACAAATAAATGTCTCTCAAGCAAGCTAAGAATGATAATAAATTATCACCCAAGTACTATGGCCCTTACAAGGTTTTGCAAAATATTGATACTATGGCATATAAATTAGAGCTACCAGCATATTCGTGAGTGCACCCAGTTTTCCATGCTTCATGCTTAAAGAAGGTTATAGGTGACAAGCTCCTAGTTCAAACTATATTTTCAAAATTTGACGAGTAAGGAAAACTCACATTGGATCCTGAAACAATCACAGAAAAAAGAATTCTGTAACTATGAAACAGATAAATTTCAGAGTATCCTGCTGAAGGCTCCACATGGGAGGATGCGTATTTTATTCAAAAACATCCAGAACTAGTCAAGCATTGAGGACAACACTTTTTTCAAGGAGAGGGGCATGTTAGGTCCCTATAATACTAGTGTAGCCCCCATATTGTTATTGTTGTACCCTATAGAAGCCCACTATTGTTATCGTTGTTCCCTTACATTATTATTGTTATGTAGGCCCAAATTATATTTTGACCCGTTAGACTCCTATATATATCAAGGAGGTCTGTCATTTGAGGCATCCAATAATTCTTCATTTATGTGATGTAAAGGAAGGTTTCCCCCTCGAAGTGGCTTATTATCTAGTCATTGATATATCTTTTTTTATGTTTCTATGTTATTTTTTATCTAGATACATAACAAATTTCACAATAACCGCTAATCATGAAAGCGTCTATAATCAAGTGTCGGGTCAATATCTAGATCAAAACTCTTGCACATATTGCACAACTCCTAGAAATTTATTCACGTTCATAATCATCCTATGAAGCTTCTTTAGGTGTTAGTCCAAAAGGTTGAACACTTGTTTTTATCTCAAAATCAAAACAAAATTTTACTTTCGTATATTTTTTTTTTGGTTTATAAGTTATAAAACTTGGAAATTATCATTATTCTTCATTTTGTAATATTATTTAAACAAAACCATGACCCTCAGATAGGGGTTCTGATTTTGCTAAGGAATTATATTGTATATTGTTGTAAAGTTATACTTTCTTAATATAATTTCAAATCATTGTGATTTAATGTTTTTCTGAGATTGAGCAATTATGGTACTATTACTTTAAATCAATTACTCATTTTCATTGAAATCGAAATATTTCTTCTTTATTTCTTTCATAGTGAATGATTGGAATTGTTTACTATTGACTGATTAATTTTATCATTACTGAGACATTAAGGAAAACATTTATGTGTGAGAGCTGTGAATAAATGAGATTCATTTAGATATTTAAATGAATTATTTTCTTGTTTATAGTTGATCTATTACAACTAATAAACTTGTATATATGTATCTCATGTTTTTTGTTTTTCATTATGTTTCACATAGGCCAGATAATATACCCATGATATATATATGGATTATCTTAAAGTGATATTCTATATATTTATGAGTTTTTGGTCATAGAGCAATATTCCCATCAAGCTTGAATCAAGAATTAAATGAAAGGGAGGTGTTCACCGCTGGGAATTTGAGTGTTAGATTGTAGGGGACTAGTTGTGAGTCTTTGTTTTGTTGCACACAATTTTGTCATTAATTATAACAATATGTCATTAATTTCTAAGGGGAGATATGATATAGCAGTAGTATCATTCATGACACCTAAGAAAGCAGGAGGAGTTTCTATGAGGCAATATGACAAATATATCTTTTACAAGTTCTCATCAAGTGAAGTTGAAGGTACTTAAATTTATTTTAGTTTTTCATGTACTTATGATACCCAAAGTATTCTATAAACTACATGATTGCAAATATCTCTTTAACACATTTCCAATGTGATCTAAGAGGATCCCAAAAGGACAAAGTTTTGAAGTCTCTGAAACTCATAGAAACCTATCTCAGATCAACGAGCTCGTCATTTTGAATCCAATGGTTTGAACGACACCTCAATCCAACATTGTATTGAAAGTTATTTCCATCTAAATTTTTGGTCCAATAGCAACTGTTATGAAACTAGCTCAAAAAAAGATAAAAAAGATAGATCAATGACTTCAAAAGTAGCCTCTTCGAGGGGGCAACCTCCTTCACATTACACAAACGAACAATTCTTGGATAATAAAAATGACAACACCTCCTTTCTGTATATAGGAGTCTAAGGGGTCCCAATACAATCAAAGCCTACATAACAATAATATTGTATGGGCACAATAATAACAATAGTGGGCTTCTATGGGGCATAATAAAACAACATAGGGACTATATGGGCACAATAATACAATAAGGGGGTTGCACTAATAACAATAAGGGGTTACACTAGTAGTATAGGGACCTAACATGCCCCTCTCCTTCAAAAAGTGTTGTCCTCAATGCTTGAGTAGTTCTAGATGCTTATGTATAAAATTCCCATCCTCCCATGTGGAATCTTCAGTGGGTAAGTTCTTCCACTTAATGAGATACTCTAAAATTGATTGATTTCGTAGTTTTCGATTTCTTGTTTTTGTGACTGATTCCGATTCCAATATGATTTTTCCTTCGTCTTCAAGTTTTGGAAATATTGTTTGACCTGGGATCTTCTCACCTATAACAGTCTTTAAGCATGAAACATGGAAAACTAGGTGCACTTGGGAAGATACAGGAAGCTCCAATTTGTATGCCATAGTACCAATATTTTGTAACACCTTGTACGAAACATAATACTTTGGTGATAATTTATTATCCTTCTTAGCTTGCTTGAGGGATATTTGTCTATATGGTTGTAGTTGTAGAAATACCTAGTCACCTACATCAAAACTTCTTTCGTTGCGATGATGATCTGCCTATGGTTTCATTCTATTATGCACCAAAGTGAGGTTATTCTTTAATAATTTGAGAACTTTTTGTTCATGCTTGGTGTGATCTTCCACTGCTTGAACCTTAGAATTTTATTTTAAATATGATGTGATGAATGGTGGATGATATCCATAAAGTGCCATAAATGGGGTCATTTTTGCTGCAGCATGGAAGGAAGTGTTATACCACCATTTAGCTAGAGGCAACCACTTGACCAATTGTGTTTTTTTTATCATATACAAAGCAAAGAAGATATCCTTCCAAACATTTGTTCACTATCTATGTTTTCCCATCAGATTAAGGATGATAAGATGAGCTATGAACTAACTGAGTACCAAAATATTCCACCTCTTGTACTCCAAAGAAAAATTTGGAGCTTTTTGCATATAATTGTTTCTCCTCCAATAGTTTGAGCACCATGTCAACATGTTGAACATGATCCTTCCAAGACTTGTTGCAGATTAGTATATCATCAAAAAATACTAACACAAATTTCTAAGGGTTTGAAAATGGAATTCATCAAACCTTGAAATGTAGAAGGTGCATTGGTAACACCAAAAGGCATGGACTAAAAATTCAGAATGACCCTCATGAGTTCTAAACGTTGTTTTCGGAATGCCTTTAGTCTTCATTCTGATTTGATGATATCCTTAACGAAGATCCAAATTGCTGAAGTAAATTGATCCATGCAACTCATCCAATAATTTATCAATGATAGGAATGGGAGCTTTATCTTTAATAATGAGCTTTTTGAGCTCCCTATAATCTGGACACATGCGCCATGATCCATCATTCTTGTCCACCAATACTACTAGAGCAGAGAAAGAACTTTGACAACATTGAATTATACCAACCTCTAGCATTTCTGCAACCATATCTTCAATTTCACTCTTTTGGGCATAGGGATATCTGTAAGGACTGATGTTTGGAGGAACACTTCCTGGAATCAAATGAATAGCATGATCATGATCATGAATAGGTGTGCGGCCTTTGGGAGTCTCAAATACCTTGGAATGATTGTACAATACTTTTTGGATATCTGGAGAAATAGACGATTTCGATGTGGGAAGCTCTAGCAAACATAATTGTGCAATTACCCCTCATTATTCTTTCTTTAGAAGCTCGTTAGAGCTGATTATCTTTCCTGGTTTCCCTTTGATACCCCTTGATTCAACTTCCTTTCCTTCCAAAAAAAAAAAATCATGAAACGTTCTTGAAAATTAAAAGCTGTTGTACCCAAGGATTGTAGCCATTGGACTCCTAGTACAACATCAGAACCACCCATTGGAATGGAAAGCATTGAGCTATTAAATACATATTCTCCCATGGATAACTTGATATTATGGAACTTTCGAGAGCAATTTATGGTTCCTCCACTTGCAACCATCACTTGATACTCCACTTCTAGATATAGGAAGAAATTCAATTCCTTGGCTATCTTACAATGAATAAAATTATGGGTACTACCAGAATCAATCAACACTAGTAACTTTTTCTTCTTGATATGTCCTTCTATCTTGATAGTTTAACGAGTGGTAATTCCAGCCAATGCATTACAAGATATGGTCGGATTCATTTCTTTTTTCTCTAAGGTTTTTTTCCTGGTGTAATCCTCTTCTTTTGACGTTTCTTGTTCCTTTTATTCCTCCTCTTCTCAATTTATGTAAATAATTTCTTCTCAACACACTTATGACCTTTAGTGTATTTTATATCACAACTGTAACAAATCCCTTTTGCTATTTTTTCATCCAATTGTTGTGGTGTAAACCTTGTAGGTTGTGGAAGGCTAGAGGCAACAACACTTTCATCTTTATAGTTATGAGTGATAGGTTTCCTTGTTGCCATAATTTTTCTTTCCATTTTCCTTGCCAACCTAAATGCCTTCTCCAATGAATCAGGTTCCCAAAGGCGAACCTCATGTTGGATGTTATCCTTTAAATTCCCTATCAACACATCAATCCTATGCTCCTCTGGAATATATTTTACCCTTATATTCAATTTTTGGAAGTCCTCAATGTGCTCCATCATTGAACCCTTTTGTTTGAGATTTATCAATTGGCTAAAAAAGGTGTTTCTTTTTGTATCCTCGTAATGTGCTATCATTTCCTCCATAAAAATTGCCCAAGTGAAAATTTGTTTATGAGAGAAAAGCCATCGATACCATACAAACTTATTTGGTTCCAAATATAAAGCTGCAATGCGTACCTTTTGTGTGTTTTGCACATTATGGAGATCAAAATATTGCTCCATCTGTAGTATCTATGTTACGGAATCCTTGCCATCAAAGTTCCTCATATCGATCTTTGGAACATGGTGGGTCTTCAATTCAATGTTAGAGTCTACGAAATCATGATTAACATTTATTTTGTTATCATCGTGATTTTCCTTTACTACCCTTTCGCCATTAGTAAGCATTTTTTGTAGCAACTTTGTCAAATCTATCTTCAAATCTTCCATGTTTCCTTTAAGTTTGTCTTCTATACCATCCATATTAACTTCCACGCCTTTCTTTAAATCATCCATATTAGCTTCCATGCCATCCATATTAGATTCCATGAATTTCTTTAAACCATCCATCTTAGCTTGTGTTACTTTTTTTTAGAGTGAATTTTGTTGCGCTTGCTCTCGTAATTTTGATATATCATGTTGCATTTCTTCATATTCTTCATGAGTCATGCTAGAGATTTAAGGTTGCTTACTAGGTGTTTCCATTTTCTTTCTTCAGGACATCAATTAATGATAATTATTCTTCATTATGCCCTTTGAATTCCTTCAAACTAATTTTTCAACCCAAACTTATGCAAAATTAAAAAAAACCTACACACCTTTTTTTACTTTGTAGGAGTTAGATATTGAATCTATTGCATCTCTGTAATTTCGGATCTCCAAAGTCAGAGATTGTGTCCTATGGTAGCCCTTTGAGTCCTCTTTCAAACCCCTCAATTCTGATTAAGGTTGGATTCTCCAAGGAAGAGTTATGCCAAATCGCCCACGATGGCCTGATTATAGACTGGTTCAGTAGAGCGAACTTGTACGAAGTGCCACGTGTCACTGTTTCAACCTTAGGACCTAAAACCGATACACAAAAAACTACAGGTCGTCCTATTTTTGTAAATTTTGATGAAATTTCAATTTGATGCTCAGAGAGAAAGGTATTACGATTCTCCCAAGGTCACCTATTTGGGATGTAATTCAAGAGCTTGCAAAAACCCTAAATTCCTTCGATCCTATGTCCGAAAATATAGCAAGAAAAGATCTGAACTTTGGACCCGAGGTTCATCATGATCTCAACTCAAATGAGTTTTAATTTCAGCTTCTGAAACGTCGTAGAAAATAAATTATAGTGAAAATTCCACGATGACCTGTTTGGAGCAGCGAAACCCTAGAATCCAAAAGTTTTGATACCAAATTTAATGAAATTAGCTCACAAAACAATAGAAAAGATAGATCAATGACCTCAAAATCAGCCTCTTCAAGGGGGAAACCTCCTTTACATTATGCAAATAAACAATTCTTGGATGATACAAATGACAAGACCTCCTTTTCGATATATAGGATTCTAAAGGGTCCCAATACAATCAGAGCCTACATAACAATAATATTGTAGGGGCACAACAATAACAATAGTGGGCTTCTATTGGGCATAATAATAACAACATGGGGACTATATGGGCACAATAATACAATAAGGGGGTTACGCTAATAACAATAAGGGGCTACACTAGTAGTATAGGGACCTAACAACAACAAATTTTGCAGGTGTAACTGCCATGTGGCACTCCCACATACTTCCATGTAGAAGTATGGAGAGAATATGAGGGAATATTTTCAAGCCAATCTAGATTTGACACTTGGCAGGCTCATACTAGAAATTTAAAGCCCAATCCAAGGGCACCACATGTCCCAATCACTAGGCACCACATGGCACCTTGCGACTAGCTAATTGAACCTAGACCAGGCTAACTTTGCCAATAATTAAGTTGTCAGAATCTGTCAGTTTTGGTGATCATATTGGCAGACAAGCGCCGCATTATTATCGGTTGATAATTTTGGTTAGTAGACAATTTGTTTGGCCACCAATTTGGAAAACCCACTAAACACATGCCCAAATATCGTTGCATGTCAACAGTCATTGGTGAATGAAACTCCAATTACAACAAATGGTTTTAAACTGTGACCATAGTTTTTTTATTATTATTATAAAAACAATATGACCTATGGTTAGGGTTTAAACCCCCGATCTACCAGACCACAATGTTCCAATTTGGGTGGTAGAGCCATTTGGCCAATAGCCCCGTTGATAACTTCACCTTATAGGCCAATATTATTTAAACCCTTCATACCATGTGACGGGCAGAGTTGGTTGGGTGGAATTTAATGTTGTGGAATGGTGCACCGAGAACCCCTCCATCGGAACCTTGATGGGCATGAATCACGAGGGAATCCAAGCGGAATATTCCACCAGAATATTTTGAGAATATTTTATTGTAATATTTTAGGAATATTCCACATAGAATTTGTGTGAAATCTTTGAAGATTCATCTAGTTCGATCTCAAGAGAAGAAGTTCGATCTAAGGATAGAAGAAGTAATAAAGAAGGATAGAAGACCTTGAAGGAAAAAGGAATCTAAGAAGTCAAGGAGAAACATTTTTTTGGGCTCTCTCTCTCACACATGTGCAAAAAACTAGGGTTTCTGCAGCTACAAAGGAGGCTAAAATTGCAGGTCTAAGTTGCAAGAGGACGAGTTGTGGTACCCAGTTGTTGGAAGAAGGAATACTTTGTCTTGACCTCATTGACCTTGAAAGGATCTATCTTGCTTGAAGAAAGATCTCTTGAATAAGCTATATTATGGTTTTTGTAGCAGCTATAGGGTCGAAGTTGTAGGGTTGAAGTTGTGGTCAAAGTTGCAGTAAGAAGTTAGTTGATGCAAGATTGAGCTATGGTTTATGAAAGGGCTGACTTGGTACTTCAAGGAGGACTTGGTTTAGGGTTTGGGTCTTTGTTGTCTTATTTGAAGCAGATTCTATAAGAAGAGGAGTAGAGCCTAATATTTGTGTCCATTGTCTTTATTGTTTTTTTCTTGATATTTGTTTTTTGAAGAAGATCTAATAAAGAAACACAAGAACAATAATAAATTTCACAAGCAAGTATTAAGGTTAAGGAAAATATGAATTAATAGTTTCCATATTGTATTTTACAACACACTTCAGCACTGACATCAACATCATGATGTGGTACCACCAAGGGCTACCACATGGTAGGAAAATTGGAAATTTTTTATTAATGAAATGCCTGAAAAAGTGTGGACACATTGTGCCTCTTTTGGGCTACCATCTGGCATGATGACATGATGTTGACATCATCATGCAAGAGACCAAGGACCCATAAGGACCCAATCTCGAGAAACAATCACATGAAGAGGTCATATTGAAAATAAGTGGCAAATGTGGGAAATGTCACATAAGAGCCCCAAGTCAAATTAACACAAGCATATGGTATATTCCTCTTTGATACTTTAAGTCTCCAGGCTTTACCCATTGAAGTTTTAGCCCCCCCTCTCTCTCTCTCGATCTCTCTCTCTCTCTCTCTCTCTCTCTCTCTCTCATTCTCTCTCTCTCTCTCATATATTATTATATATTATATATAATATATATATTATATAATATATATATTATACTATAATATATAATATATTATATTATAATATATGTCAGCGCTCCCCTCCTAAATATATATAATGCAACAAAATACAATAAAAATTAAAATTCGGACTAAGTCTTGGTGTGAGAAAATAAAGGTTCTAGTTTTGATTACGGTATTCATTAATGTTTTGGTTGCAGACAGGCTGGAGGCCTCATGATCCAACAAATATTGGTTTAATTTTGAAACAAAAAACATTTGATTTAAGCCTTGGTATGAGTGATAGTTAAATTTTTTGGGTCTGATTGTGTTTCCCTGTATTTGTTAACGTTTTGGTTACAGACAGATTGGGGGCCTAACGATCTAACAAATATTGGTTACGTTTTGAAACAATAAATAATTAGGCTTCACACACAGTCGATATGGATATATGTGGTATATAAGTTAATAGTGGCATTCATACCCTACAAGAAACAAAGGGTAGCATGACTAATATGGAGCTTTGTTGGGAACTTCGAGGTCATAAGTTCAACTCCACTGATTGACAGGTTCAGAATTTTATTATTTTAAGTTTATGTAGTCATTTTTTGCATAAATAACAAATCTTCAATGCATGACACTGGAATCTAGAAACCTATTGAAAGGATCCCGAAAAGAGCACTTTTGTAGATCATTTAGTTTATTATGGTTTTTATGAGTTTATGGGCTCATTATTGGTCCAAATTTAATTTCTGAAGAAGTTGGATGGTCAGGACTTAGAGAAGAATGTAACCAAAGGGTCGTAATGCTCTTATAACACTTATTTGATGGCCAAAATATCTTTTGTTTGTTTTGAGGATCTATGAGTAGGTTACAATGATTTTGGAAACCTAGTCGAAATAGTTCCAAGAAGGGTTTTGAATGACCTAATCATTGAGGTAGTTGAAGCAATGTATGGGAAACAATATGAAAACCAGTAACAGTGATTGATATGACTTGTGTGTCAGTGATTGTAGTATAATTGTTGCAGTTTCTGTGGTAGTGTAGGGATCACAGTTTGTGTGGCAGTTCTATGGTTGCAAGTTTTGCAGTGACAAAGTTTGGAGCTTGTGGTTTCAAGTTCTGAAATTCCTTTTGATAGTATATTCAGTGGCATAAGATGATAATGGATCCAGATTGAAAATGAGATGAAATAGAGGTCCACAAGGAAGTTGAAGAAGGAGGTTGAGGTTGGAGCCTACTCACACTTTAGGTTGGAGCCTCAATCGGGTTGAAGCCTTAATCAAGTTGTAGTCTACAATAAGTAGTTTCTTTCATATTTGGGGGTTGGTGTCTCAATCAGGTTTTCACCTACCGCAAGTGGCAGCTTTCATATCTTGGGGTAGTTGTCTCCAATAGGTTGTAGCCTAAAAATTTATGTAAAACAATTGAAGATAAAGAAGAAGAAGATTGGTGGTTTTCTCCAATATGGCTTTCCACATAAAAACTTGTGTCTCTTTATGATGTGATGGCTTCTTGACATGTTACTAATATGATGATGCAATGTTATATTTAATGATATAATGATTGTGGCTCATTACTATATGGTTGTATGATTATGAAAAGTTGTGAAATGGTAAACTTGATCTCACTTAGATTCACCCCCTCTTTCAGTGTCATCTTTGGGCCAACAAGTGGGATCAGAATAGGATACCTTCAAAACAACTAACTACTGTAAGGTTGAATATCAAGGAGAAATGGCCACAACCAAAGCAGTGGCAAATCCCCCTATGTTTGATGGAACCAATTATGAATTTTGGAAGATAAGGATGGAGACATATCTCATCTCCTTGGGAGCAGAAGTTTGGGCAATTGTGAACACCAAAGATAAAGTTCCAATTGAGCCAGATGATGCCTTAATGACCTACTATGTGACTCGGTCCTCATGTTGAAATGTTTATGTATTTGTTAGATTATGATTGTACCAATTATGCCAAATGACCCCCTCTTTTAAAAGGGTGGCTTGATTAGCAAATATATTTGCAACTTGATTATTTTCCCGAATCACTTGAAAGAACTTGATACTAGTGAATTTTAATGCTTACTTTTTCACCTATTATAACATTGAAGCTAAGATATTATCAACAATTGTTGTTTTCTAGACCATTTTACCAATTTTGATCGTCAAATCACCCAACACTCTCAGTGATTGCATAATAAATGGCTAATCTCAAGCCTTGCAATAAAGCATAGGCTTTTGTTATGTTATTAGAAAAATGTTGAGATCCCAAGTAAACAACAATTCTATTGTTCCCTTAGATAAATTAGAACACACTTATCTAATAATTTTTATTGGCAAATAGGTTGTGCTTGTACTTGTGAGACATAACATTGATTTCGACTAATACCACTATAACCTTTTAAGTGCATTGCACACCCTACAATCATGACACGCGAACTAAAAAAAATCTGAATCAACAACATTACAAAAAATACCTTAACAATACACTTTATCACCAAATACTCAATATCCCTAAAAACTATATATATATATATAATATAATTCATTATCTATCATTATCATCATCATGTAAACCAACCACATTAGCCCATTTAAAACGCTGATGACTTAACTATATAAACGCAATGTATCTAGAAAATTCAGTAGTTTAAAATGCTGATGTATTAACTATAAATACAATGTATCTAGAAAATTTAATACTCATTGAAACTACTTTTCAGAGCACGAGAGAGAAAATCGTATTTAGTGTCACGTGAACAATATAAACGCAACGTATCTAGAAAATTCAACTCATTGAAACTAATTTTCAGAGCAGGAGAGAGAAAATCGTATTTAGTGTCATGTGAATATTTAATTAGTTTCATGTGAAACTAATTGTCAAAGCACGAGAGAATAAAATTGTATTTAGTGTCATGTTAATTTGTCAAACCACGAGAGAAGAAAATTTGATTTAGTGTCATGTTAATTTGTCAAACCACGAGAGAAGAAAAAATTATCTAGTGTCATATTAATAGTTTAACTCTTGTATAAGGTAAAAAACAAAAAGGAGTGGTCTATAATGTGATTTTTTGGAGATTCCAGTGATGGAATCCGGCAGAAGAAATTGAGGTTAAATCTTAATTTTTAGCAGTTAAAATGGTTTTTTAATTACATATTTGGATTCAGCACCCTGAAAAACACCTGGGACCCTTTGATTGTGCAGAAACTAGCTATCAAACTTGCGATTCCAATAAATTGCTGTCGGATTTTGACCAGAAAAACCCGCGGGAAAGGCTTTCAAAAAATCACCACTGCAAACAAAAATATGACAAACATATATGTTGAAACAACTTTCACAATTAAAATGTAGTGTAAACTGATTGGATATGTTATTATTATTTTTTTTATTTTTAAATAGTGATGAGTTTTTTTTGGACAATTAATAATTTAAAATATTCGTTGACATTTTTATACGCTATGAATATATTAGGATGTAATTATTTATGAACACACTATTGAATTACCGCAAATTTATTTATCCAATTCACTCCAACTAAAACTTATTAATTTATTTTAATTAATATAAAGAAAATAATTTAATTTATAATATATAATTATTTAATTATTTTTTAAATTATAAAATTTAATATATTTAAGAAAAATAATTAATTTATAAATTCTATAGATTATTAAACTCATTACATACATTTTTATTTAATATTTTTTCATTAAAAGATATTTATTAAAAACTTCTAAATAAATAAAATATTAATAAAAAATCTTAAAACATAGAAAAAAAGAAGTATTAGATGAAAAAGACTAAGAGTTATAGATTAAATTAATTTGTAATGATATTGATTTCACATTATTTCTATATATATAATCTTTTATTTTTTATTTTTAATAATGTATAAATATAATATTAAAATTTAGAATGGAATATTATTTTTAACCAATACTATTATACTATAATGGTGAGCATTTTAGCCTTCGTTAGGGCTTATACGGATCAACATGCCTTCGTTTTGACGTGCTTCATCATTATATATGTCTTTATGCTGGCCTTGAAAGAAGCATGCTCATATTCAACCTAGCCTTAGAGCTTGCTTGCCTAAAGAACAGGAAGGCCAATCCGAGGGGGACACACACTGCACCCCCCATTAGCCCCCCGTACTTACACCGTGCACACACACTCAAGTCCGTGAAATTAAACACTTTCAATCTTGCATTTGAGTGGAGGTAAATGGCTCAATGGAACATTTGTCCGTACAACTTGAGCTATTGCCTTAGGGGACCATGCTCCGGAGTTGAAGGGACCACTAAAACACTACTACTTGAGGCTTTCATGAGCTTTTATCCTTAGACACTGGCCTTTCTCTTTGTATGCTACTTGTTGTTGAGAAGATATTGTATCGATTTACATTTAGTTATGTGTAAAGTATAAATAAATGAGATTATATATATATAATATGAGAGAGAGAGAGAGAGAGAGAGATAGATATATAGATATATATAAAGATTTTTTTATTACAAAAAGAAATTGTTTTCCAAGCCATAACTTTTTTATATTTTGTCTAACTCTATAATGATTCTACTTACAGATGTCCAACAATTAGGAGCCTATGCTTATGGCATTTTTTACTTACAATTATGAAAATGTGTCTATCATATTATCTGTAAAAGACACCTAAGAACAAAATAAACCTACGAAGTTAAACAAAGAAGATTTAACAGACACTTGATTAGCTTGTCGCTCTAGGCTCTCCATCGGGCATGGGCTCATCAAATCAAACTTGATGCTTTGAGCCTTGAAATTTCTTGCCATTTTTCCTCAATGAACCTTCACTGGCTTCGACCTCTGTTGGCGTAATTTGTGCTCCACTTACATGATTTTCTTCCATCTCTGTCAATTTATAGTTCATAATTGCCAGTTATATCTTGACTTCTCCTTGAAACCTCTCAATTTTTCTCTGCCTCAGCTCAAGTTTGGTGTTTATGAGAAACTCGAAAAATTGTTATGTCCTCTCCTCTACCTCATTCCTTTGATTGAATTTTCATAGTAGACCTTCCATTGCTTCCAGGGCCTTTTCCAACATATAGCTCCTATCAACTTGCTCATTTATGTGGGATGAAGAGTATGTATTCTCCTGGTAAAGGTTGTGCGGCTAGGAGACTTGGCACCCAGGTGGGAGCATTCTTCTCAACACAAGAATAAAAGTTCTTAAGACCAATATAGTGATAGATCGACGCCCGCCTTTCCTTGTTTCCCTCCAAAAGGGAAAATTTTGGCTCCCCATAATTATATAATCCTTAATGAGTCAAATTCCAAGTCTGTCATATCCTCCTCAGCCATTTTTCATCCTCCTTATAGCATTTAATTGCAATACTTGTTCATCCATTCCATAATTACTTCATTTTACTTGATGAGGATACAGATTGATATGGAGTGGGAAAGGAATTGATGTCAACCTAAGACCAATTGAATGAAGCCTCAATATCACTATTCTCAGTGCTTTAAAATTACACTTTCCAATGTGAATCAGAAGGTGCTCTAAACACTTGTGCATGTGTTAAGCAGGAAACGAATTCCATTTGTGATTGTGATTTGGACAAGGGTATTGAATTAATGATTTCCAAAGGTGGTGAGTAATGTTTTTACACTAGTTCATGAATGTCATCATAAATAGATGGGCTAAGGCCTTCACATTCCAAATATACACCCACACATTACTCTAACCTGTTGGTATATATGGTCATTGTGTTAATAACTTGCACATGTTAACAATAAGGAAGGTAAATTATTGTGTAGAAGTGCTCCTAAATGTTTGCTTAGGAAATGACTTATTCTTGTATCTATCCAAAGTCTACAGATTGGTTTAAGTGACCTTTGTATGAAGAGGTAGACAACGTATGTTAATTATTTGAATGATTGTATGAAAATAATGAGGTTGGTAGGCCTTGGATTATAACTTGTGAGCTCAAAAGGACTATGTATGTGTGTGTGTGTGTACATAGGCCTATGGCCATGTCTAAGCTTCAGCAAAGCTTAGGAAGGATCGATAAGGCAATATTGTATACTTGTATACATATCAAGTTGTGTGCACTTGGCGCCTAATAAAGGCCTTTTACTTTTGTCCAAAGAATTGGTGAAGTACGCAGGGGTTGGAAACCTTGAGTCTAAAGCATAAGACTTTAAATGGAAATGGCATAGGCTCCCTTCGCTCTAGTGATTAAATGATGTGATCAAGTGCTTAGATAAAGGAAATATGGGTCGTTTATGGGTGAGGCTCATGTTCAATGGATGACCTCATAAGTTGGGTACCTTGAACTTCAAGTGGAGCACCAAGGGAAACCCCCAGGATCAAATCTGTGGTATAACATGGCAGTGGGGTCAGTTGAATTCCTAGTGCAAAATGACGAAGGGAAGCCCCTCAGTTAAATAATACGGGATACCTCTACGATGGGATCCATAGTTACATGGCACACGATGTAGAGGATGTGACGTGGGATGACTTTTCCCTAACATTTAAGACTGGTGATGTCACCCCAGACCCCAGACCTAAGAGATTTTGGATGGAATACATAGTAAAATGCTTGGGATTTAAGCCCTGGGGTGATTTGGCATGTGGAGCCTATTTAGTGGGGACATGTGCCACATGTCGTTAATATTTCATGTATAATTCAAGGGGGGGTGGTATTGAAGCTTTATCAACAATGCATATTCCACATAACATGGAAGTTTGTTTCCACGATAGTTTCAATGGGGGATAGAGTTTATCCCCGCAAGGATTTAATCTCAGGATGGCGTGGCTATACAGAGGCTCGCACATGCATACACCCAACGTGATTGTATATTATATGTGTATTTTAGTAGTTAGTTGTTGTGGACTATAAGAATTGTGATTAGTTCATGACCTAGTATGAGCGGGTCGAAAACTGCCACATGGCGTGACGTGGCTCGTATTTTGATAGCAATGTGGACACCATGTGGCAAACCTAATGACGTGGCATAGTTTAATTGGTCAAGACTTTAATCTGCTATATCTTTTGATCTAGGAACCAAATGGGAACAAAATTTATATCATTAGAATCGTCTCGATGAGACGAACGTAATGGTATTGTTTGTTTTGAGTTTCACAAATGGAAAAGAGCGAAAAAAATTAGACCCCGTTTCCATAACGAGACAATGGGAGTTGGGTCAGCCTAGTAACTACCTCTTGCTACCCTTGGTTGGGGCTGTTGGGCCTCATAATTTTCATATTTTCCTTACCTTATTTCTTAATTTTCATATTATTTTCTACGTCTTTCTTGTGATTAGGCTATGCTAATTTGTGTAGTATGGATTTTAGTAATATTTTATATGCATTTATTATTTCATTATTTTATGAACATGATTCAATCATTAAAGTGTCATTTCCTAACGAACGAATCTTCATTATTGGACAGGAATCTATTGATACATTGAAACTTGATAGTGCTTCTTGGAATGATAATGGGAGATTGTATAAGCCTCAGGCTATTACACTTTGTTTGGAGCAAATTAGTTAGAAATGACCTTTCAACCTTGTCTTTCAGATGCATTAAGATCTTTGTAGCTTAAATGAGCATCTTGAGAATCTTTAGATTCTTAGGATTGCTCGTTATTAAAAATAGATTCTCTGATCTTTATATTTTACTGATATGATATAAAAACTAGCATTAAGCCTCGAAAGATGTAGTTCAAAGTTGTAATATTATTTTTGACACAAGCTCATACCTGCAAATACATTAATTGTAACTGGTTTTCTGCAATTGAATTGAAGTGTTTATTACTCATATTTAGTTTGTTGTGTTGATTCCTTCATAATTCGATTATGTATTTGGGCCCAATCCTGGAAACAACATTATCTTCTATTGTGTCATTAAATTGGTGTTTGATTCTACTATTCTAGTTATTTCTATTTGCACAATTGTTCTTAATTTCATGTTGCCTTCTTATTATATTGAATGCTCTATTTTGAATCAGGTTTATTGAAATTGTTATAGAATAGATATGTTGTAGTTATTTTGTTATGAGTAGTGTTCTTTCTTTTCATTTCTTGCATATTATCATAGATTTCTATTATATTTTCTTAATCGCTTTTAACAATATGATTTTGTAGTGTTGTCTTTCTCTTCTACAGTTGTTTTTCCCTAAGAAACAAATTGAAGTTTAGGATGTTTCCTTTTGATGTTTCCTTTCAGAGCTTGTAGAAGTTATTCTTTTGAATAATTTGCGATAATTAGATTTTGCATCTTGAGTTGATTCCTTTGCTAGTGTAGCTTTGCTTTTCAATAGGATCATAATAACTGGTCATATTTGCATTTCTCTTGCATAAATTGTATTGATAACCTTGGAACAGAAAAATGAAACCTCGGGTTGATAAATTAATGTGTAGTAGTTAGTTGGTCCTTTTAGGAACAATTAATTAGCTCAACATTTTGGCATTGTTGTGAGGGAGTTTGTCAAAGAGAGTGTTATTTGTACTCTTGGGGATGGGTATTAAAGGCGGAAGGTAAGAACCTGCACATGCACTTAAGTAGAAATATTGTGCCAGTGTCTGCTCTCAGCTGATACGTTTAGATTGTCTAGTGTGTATGACTAGAAAGAAGCCTATGACTAGGAACTAGATAGAGATAGATCATAAATCCACTCCGAAAATTACTAAAACCCAAGGTCAATTTTCCCTTGGAAAAATGACCTTTATAGATGAAATCATTTGCAGATAAGAATCTCAAGTGTCGATAAGTCCTCGAGCAATGTCTGGGAAGGGTTCTATTGTTATTTCTCTCAAGTAGCAAGGTCATCTGCTGCAGCTAACGTTGAGATTCATGAAAAAACTTTAGGATCTGAGAAAATCTTCCAAGACATATATTTTAGGTATCTCGGTCCTTCTAATAAGAGTGAGGGGCACTCTTGCAATTTAAGGGAAGGGGGGGGTGAGACAAGCCAACTGTACCCACAACCTTCTCAGCAGGAATTCCCTGTAACACCCATTGTGAGGCAAGAAATAGAAGTTCCTGACATAAGTAGTGTTGTGAGACTTGGTTAAGGTCCAGAACACTGCCAACATATTATTTTTTAGATAGTACCTCCTGATTATGAGATCCTTGTAGATTACTAGCAGATCTTTGACCAAATGGCAAACATTGTAATAGGAACGAAAACTTCAACCATATAATGTCCTATTGTTTACTCACGAGCTAATGCACCAATGAAGGTTATCCCATTGCAAAATATTTCAAACTTTCATGGAATTGCCTATGAATACACCAATGTATTTTTGTTTGAGTTTGATGTCTTATGCCGAGGATATGATTATACTACTGACCCTCAAAAATTAAAGTTGTTTCCCTCTACCTTAAAGGGAGAAGCTCTATGATGGTTCATGGGACTAGGGGGTGGTACTATAACTTCATGGGACCAAACAAAAGAAGCCTTCCTTACTAAGTATGAGGAATATTTCCGATCTAGGGATCTAAGGGAAGAAATATTCAAGATGATGTAAAAAGAAGATGAAACTTTTGAAGAATATGTTGAAACATTTCAATATAATTTACATAGATCATCATACACTAATTTTTCCAAGGATGTGTTGAAAAATGCTTTGATTAGAGGTATGAAATATGAATGGGTAGAAACACTTAATTTAATGTGGCAGAGTGACATTTCCAAAGAAGAATATGATGACGTTGTAAAATTCTGTATCAGGTGTTCAAAAGGGAGTACACGAACCAAGCCTGGGACTCGTGATCCTCTCAGCAGATCTAGCAGAATTGCAAGGGTTAGAAGATTTCAAAAGTAATATTTTAAGTACACTAACAACACAGTTTGATGTTTTATAGGTAAAAGAGAAAAAGGTTGAAATTGAACATGCATTAGCTATTTTTTGTCCTCGCTATCGGAAGAAGCACAGTCACAAAGAATGTCCATTGGATACAATCGAGATATGTGCTATTTGAACCAAATATCATTTGACTGATTATTGTCCTTCACTTCCTGGTTTGAAAGATGTATTTAAGGAAGCTAAAGAAGATTCAAAACTAATGTATTTTGTGGCATATCGACGACAATAGCGTAATCACCCATCAGGTATGTCGCATGACCCTTCTATGTTTTTTTCTAGACAATTTGTTCAGCAACAATTTCCTAGATTAAATTGGCAGGACTAGCAACATTCTCCTAATACCTAGCAACCGCAACCATACAGTTTATCACCTGGACAAATCAGTCATTCCTTGGTCCTTCTTAGCCGAATTAATGATATCCTACAACTTCATGGTAGAATACACCAAATAATTTGTACCCTCTATAATGGGCAAATCAACCTACTCAAAGGCCAATGTGGTCCCAAAATTGACAACGCCCCACTGGACCAATTAATCAACCAATGGAACTGATGACTCAGCCATAAAATCAACCACCATTACAATATCCACTTCAATTACCTCCAAATGTTCCATCTCCACTCCAACCTCAGCTACCTGCACAGCCCAATCTAAATCAAAATAATAGACGTATGAAATTTTTTGAAATAATGAAAACTTCAAATTCTCCCCCTTCTTCTTTGGAATGCAATGAACTACATCTAAGATATGGGAGGACCATCTTTCCAAAAGATCACTAAAAAAATAAAGAGTGACCAAAAAATGATAAACCTGCTAAGGAGTAGTCTTTGACATAACATTCTCATCCTTCTGTAATCATTACGAAAGCATAGTCATCTAGCAAACCAAATAAAAAATAGGAACCCAATGAGATTACAGATATTCCTCCTCCATTCCCTGAGATATTAGCCATAGTAAAATCACATGTAAAACCTGACTTTGATCTCTTAGGGGAACTACAAAATTTATATATCAAAATTCCTCTCCTACAAGCTATTAGAGAAATACCCATTTATGCCAAAACCATCAAATAATTATGTGTTAAGAAGCCGGGTAGGAAGCCAAAAGACTCTCCTACATTCCATGTTTTAGGGAAACTCTCTGATCTTATCCTAGGAAAACAAATACCTATCAAATATGACAACCCTAAAAAACTTGTAGTTACTGTTGATATTTAGGAACATACTTTCCCAAACACTTTGGTGGACTTGGGAGCAGCCATAAATATTATAACACTTGAAACTTGTGGACTCCTTGGAATAACTAGATTTAAACTGACTCCAACCATGTTGGAACTAGCTGATAGATCCATAGTAAAATCGAAAGATATATTAGATGATATCATTGTCTCTGTAGATTCCTGGGAATACCCAGTGGATTTTCTGGTCTCCAATCCTAAAAAAGAACTAGAAGGACACCCTTTGATATTAGGAAGACCACATCTTGCCACTATAGACGCATAAATAGGGAGTTGAACTGCTAAAGGAAAGTCTATCAATAATATTATCTTATACCCCCTTGCTATACCCAGCATGTCGACTGATGATTTTAAATGTTCCCCACCCGAATATCAGGGAGAAAATTTATGCTCTCCTCTCACTATTGAAAAAGCCCTTATCTTTAAAAGATAGACTAAGGATGATGTAATTAATGGATTTATTAATCAATCTTCCATTATCAGGAACCCAACTTGTAAAATTATAAAATTTGTCCTTGATAGCGAAGCCCAAGGAGATTCACTAAAAGACTTGAATGTTGAACATATACCCACAACTGCAGTTCACAATAGCATTCCTATCGAAATTGAGCCTGGCAAGACCCTAAATATTAACACCAACCTTAACTACCTTCAACGTGAAAGGCTGATTCAAATTCTTCAAAATAAAAATATGATTTTTCTTGGGAATATTCAGATATGAAGGGCATCGATCCACAACTCTGCACAAATCATATTTATATTGAGAAAGAGGCCCAAGTCATTTCCCAACCTCAAAGAAGAATAAATCCACACCTCAAAGATATAGTAAAACAAGAACTTCAAAAACTTCTTGATGTTAATTTCATATATCCTATTTTTGATAGTCAGTGGGTTTCACCATTGGTGGTAGTCCCTAACAAGAATGGAAAATGAAGAATTTTTGTCTAATATAGAGAATTAAATAAATCCACAAAAAAGGATCATTTTACCCTTCCATTTATGGATCATGTTCTTGACACTCTTACTGGAAAGAAATATTTTTCTTTCCCAGATGGGTTCAATGGATATAATCAAATTTAGATTGCCCCTGAATACCAAGATAAAACCACATTCACCTGTCCATGGGGAGCATTTCCATATAGAGTCTTACCATTCGGGTTGTGCAATGCACCAGCCACCTTTCAAAGGGAAATTCTCAACATTTTTTCTGATTTGATTAATGAGGGACTTGAACTATATATGGATGATTTTACCCCTTATGGTAATGATTTTAACCAAGCCTTGCACAATCTTGAGAAGGTTCTTGCACAATGTATAGCTACCAGGTTGTGTTTCAGTTATGAAAAATGTCATATGATGATGACAAAGGGCATAGTTCTGGGAAATTCTATTTATGTTACAGGCATTCAGTTGGACCTAGCCAAGATCAAGGTAATTCTTAAACTCCATATTCCTCGAACGCAAATAGAGGTAGAGAGTTTCCTCATTTATGCTCATTATTATCGTCATTTTATAGCATTTTTTTCAAAAATTACGACAATCTATATGTATTGACTATAAATCTAGAATTTGAATGGATTGGTAGATGTGACATTGCTTTTGCAAATATGAAAAGGTTGGTCTCAATAGTTCTTGTGTTGCAAGGATGAAACTGGAATCTATCATTCCATATATCCTTAGATGCATCAGATATGGTGATAGGAGGATTCCTCATACAAGAAGAGGATAGAAATATTTATGCCATTTATTACCTCAGAAAAAACCTTGCATGGGTTGAGTTGAATTATATTGTGACAAAAAAATTATTTTTTTGTCGTTGTTTATGCCATAAATAAATTTCACCATTGCATAACAGGATATCCAAATTTTCTATACATTGATCATTATGCCATTTGTTATTCAGCTAACAAACCTGTTACCAATGGTAGAATAACTCATTTGTTATTGTTGCTCCAGGAATTCGACATTACTATAAAGGATGAGCCAAGAAAAGAAAATATTGTTGCAGACTTTTTATAAATAGTTCCAACTGCAATCGATTCTTCTCTAGTTGAGGACCAATTCCCGGATGAACACTTATTTGTTGTAACCGTTAAAACACCTTGGTATGTTGATGTAGCAAATTATTTAGCAGTATGGAAATTGCTATCATATCTATCACCCCGGGAAAAGAATATTATTATCCAGCGCAACACACACTTTTCATGGATGGATGGTTACCTTTTTCATATAGGGGTTGATCTTCAGATTCGAAGATGTGTTAGAGAAGATGAGATTTATGATATCCTCATGATGATCCCTGTGGAGGTCATTTTGTTGATCGGAGAAATGGACACAAGATACTACAAATGGGATATTTTTGGGCCACAATATTTAAATATGCAAAGAAATATGTCTCGAGTTGTGATAGTTGCCAAAGGATGGGTCATCCCATTCAGTCTGATGAAATGCCTCTCCAACCACAAATTGTATTGGAATCGTTCGAAAGATGGGAAATGGTCTTTGTAGGCCCCTTTAATCCACCTTCAAATCAGAAAGCATACATTCTAGTCCATACATATTATGTTACTAAATGGGTGGAAGTAGTAGCACTCCCAAGGGCCATGGAAGAAACAATCATCAATTTTCTATTCGAATTATTTATTCGATATGAGCTACCTCAGGAGCTTGTAATGGGAAGGGAATCACAATTTACTTCTCATAAAATTTTAGCCATGATGCAAAATTATCATATAAAACACAAAATTACTTTTCCTTACCATTCGCAAGCGAATGGGTAGGTGGAAAGCACTAATAAAGTCTTAGAGGTGATTTTAACTAAAATATCAACTATAAATCGTCGATGCTGGGTTGCCAAGCTTCCAGAAGCCTTATGGGCCTATCAGACAACCTGGCGCAATACTATTGGCTATTCAACTTATCAACTCGTTTTTGGTAAGGAGTCCATTTTTCCAATTGAATTCGAAGTTAAGACTCTTAGAACCGTCGAGGAAGTCGGATTAGATCTCACAAAAGCATAGAAACAACGCTTACAACAACTCAACCAATTGGATGAAATGCGTCTTCTTTCTCTAGGGCGTACTGTCGTAATTTAGCAAGTGAGTGCTAGATCACACAATAGGCTGATCAAAAAGAAAAACTTTCATAAAGGAGATTGGACACTACTATATGACTCTAGATTCCAAGACTTTCTAGGCTAAATTCAAATAATATGGATTGGCCCTTACAAAATTACCAAATTTTATGACAATGGGATGGTATGCCTTACCACAAATGAAAATAATGGCATTCCATTCCTTGTCAATGGGAATCAGATCCATTTGTACCATCATCTACTCTGTCATCACCAAAATAAGAGTTTACATTGTTCCTAATCATGGTTTTAGATAAGTCTCAAGTCATTTTATTTTTTAATGGGTAGGTGATAGGTTAAGAGTCTCAAAAGTCTCATTTTTGTTTCCGAATAAAGTTTAACAACCTTATTCTATGTCTCAGAAGTCTCACATTCTGTTTAGAAACTCATATCTTAAAACATTTTGAATTTTTTTTGGAATTAGCCTTGAAACCACATTTTCATAGTGCAGATAGTGTAAAATGTCTGTTTTGCGCTACGAAAACGCTGCTCTTTTCGTAGCACTTTTTCCTGCACGCTACAAAAGCGCGGATTCGTAGACAATCTTGTCAAAGCATAAATTCGTTAAGATTCCATTAAAATTTTCATTATTAGGTGTCAAATAGGAGTCAGTTCTTAAGCATGCGGCTATTCAAAATTCATCATTTCGAATTTAGGGTTCATCATGATAGGTGATTTCAAATTCGAAAGGGCTGGCTAGTTTCTTATTATAGTTTGCATGCAAACCCTCAAACAAAATCATTTTTCGAACGGTAAGATTTTGGTAATTTCTTACCAAGGTTTCTTTCATCCATAATTCAAGCGAGGCTGACCACCATAAGCAATTGAGGCTAATCACCATAAGCAAGCGAGACTGATAAACATAATTTTCAAGCGAGGCTAGTTTGTTACAGGAATTCAGAGGCAAAGATGACAGAAGAAAGGAAAAGTCACAGGTCTAGTCATTGTTTAAGAATAGAACCTAAAAGCACTGAGGTCTTAACCAGAGATAAATCAGTTGTGGAAGCCTTCAAGAAAGCAGGATGTTGGAAGTTTTGTAAAAAATTGCAGGGAGGACATACCAGGTGACAAAGGAGTTTGCACTACATTTCATTGGCTCAAGCACAAAGGTTGGAATCCTAAACTTGCAAATTTCTCCAGAGATCATAGCTTTGGTGACAGAGATTCCTAGGGGGCAAGATATATGGTTCAAAAACTTCAGATTCGACATGGAACCATGTAAAGTGTTTCTAAATCCAGAGTTTGCAGAAACAAACTCAACCAAGGCAATTCCCAGGAATTACATCAAGGACATCTATGCCAACTTGCACTTCAGCATTCAACATTATTTTACCTATGAGGGCGGATATCAAAAGGTTTATTCATATCATTTTAAACTCCTATTGCATTTTACTGGTATGATTTCTTTATATTTGCCTTACTTCTTGTATCGAAGTATAGCTAAGATGGAAAATAAAGTGCAAATGAAATCTCAAGGATATGAAACTTCCCTTTTTCATCATAGTCTAATTAAACCGATAGTTCTACATGAACTCAAAAGGATCAACGGAGATTGGTTTTATTTTTTGTTTTTATGTGATTTTGGAGCGGAAAATCAAGATACAGGCATTAGCCCTAAGGTTAAATAAACTCCATTAGCAGAAACCAGCAAACTTGTAATGTCCAGGTCAAAAATATTTGTTAAGCTGAAACCTAGAAAGCAGGTGAAAGAGAAAGTAAGCAAAACATCAGTAGTTATTCTTGAAACTCCTAAATCTACAAAGGAAAAGATAGTTGAGGTTAAAGAAATAGCACAAGAACAGTTAGCTAAGAAACCAGTTCAAAGGAGATTGACTAGAAGTCAAATTGCAAAGGAGAGGGGTAAATCAGTGATCTCGAGAGAAAGTTCAAGCTTGAAGGGTGATTTAAATGATATTTTAAAAGCCATTGATATTGCAGAATCCCCTTAGGTGCAGGAAGATGTCATAGAATTTGATAAAGGAAAGTCAAAGAAAATGAAACCCTCCAAGAAACTGGAATTTGAGGATGATGTTACAGCATTTGCGTTCAAGCCCAGAAAGCCCTTAACCAGGCAATCCAAAAATATGCAAGAGTCCAATATTGAGTTAGGGAAAACAAAAGAAGCTTACGCTGTTCAATAAGAGTTGATAGACTTTTCATCACCAATACCTGAAGGTGAAAAAAACAGAGTTTTTTCCACTCAAATAGAAAAAGCCAATTATGAAGAAATGGAAGAAGGGTTAAGAGCAGCTAATAATGAAATTGCTAGACTAAGGATGAGAGCAAGAAGGCATATTGCTGAGCAGACAGATTTCAAAAGGATAAAGGCTCTCTGGGAAGTTGAAAAGGTTTCCAAACCAGAAATAGTCAATAGTGAAACTCAGTACTTTACTTGGACTATTCCTGCAATCAAAGAAGACAGATTTGTAAGGAGGATGAATGCTTAGTTGAGAGCTACTAATAGGAGATTGAAGACCTAGAAATACAGTTAACAAAATCTGAAAAAATGCTACAACAATAATGAAACAGGGTGATGAGAAAGGGCAGTAAAGGATATACCTTAAAACAGTTTTGGTATTAAAAAGAAGGTCATATGTGAAGAAGAACATCTTATAAGGTGAAGTTGTTTTAATTTTTGGTGATCATATCAATCTTTATGAAAATTTGAAAATTCCCAAACTATAGATTTTTGAAAACCGTGTTGAAAAGAGAGCATACACAACAGTTTCCTAGCGCGCTACGAAACTACTGAAGGTGACCTTTTAGCACTTTATAAATGTATTTTGAAGGTAAGGTCTGATAAATTCCAAGTTTTGATATTGCTGGTAGACATATGAGGATCATAGATGAAGTTTCAGATGGCAGTGATGCAAAAAGGAAGGTTCAAAGAAGTACTTCATAAGTGATATAAAAGTTGCGCTACGAAAACAGACTATCTTCGTAGCGCAGTCTTGTTTCATCCTCTTTTCCATATGTTCGAGGTTTCTTTTTTTTTTTTTGCACAAGTCAAAGAATGAAGTTTTAATAGATTACTAATGCATGCCACATATATACCAGCAAAACTGCTCGAAGATAAGCATAAAGGATTAATGGCTTAAAAGGAGGAACTCTGTCTCCTTGTTTTTAGGATAGTTAGGTCATGAATCAGCAGGGTTTGCAACAATACTGGAGACATCATAAAGCTCGAAGACATGGATTAGCAGCTGATTAAAGAATTTATTTAAGTCATAGATAAGTTTGTTAAAGCATGTTTTATGAGTTTCACTCCTATTTATATTAGGACTCTTAAAGACAGCTAGTTGTTATTTTGTAATTAAGAAGTTTGTTTTGTGGATAGATAGGTGTCAATGTTAGGAATTCAAATTCTCCAAAGGATGGATCATCGAATCCAAGGTTGTAAAAACTCTATATAAAGCATGAGAATCGAATTCCTCACGGTTGGTGATTTCATAGCAAAATAAAGCTGTGTTATTGTAAGAGACTATGGTTTTTCAAACTTAATACAGAGATCAGTTTTACTACTCAAGATTCACAAGGGGTTTATGTGTTTGATCTTTTTATGACCTTTTTCAATTACTTACTTGCAGTGGTATGAGCTTGTGATACTTAGAATTCATTGGAAAATTCTCTAACTTCCTTCACATGCGTGTAAACTGTGTTGATTCACTGTGTCACTATTTTACTTATAAATCTAAACTCCAAGTGCCTTGACTTCCATGCTTTGTTGATCATGATGTTTTTTTGAAGATTATATTGACTCCATATCCCAATAGATGTTTGCTAATCTTTGATTCAACTAGTTATACATTTTTGTTCATTTCATTCCTAGAGTTAGCCATCTAATCATTAATCAAAAATCTTAAACCTATTGAGAGAGCCCTCTCAGGTTGAGGAGGCTAAGCCTCAACCAAAAGATTGGTTTGAAAGAGTTACTCAGAGTCTACTTGATCAGCAACCTATCAGGGTCAGATTTTGTGATAACATACTCACTCGAGAATATTTTCTTCAATAAATTAATAATGATTCCAATTTGCAGGTTGTAGCTGACAAGGGAAATTTCCCTGTGGTCAGAACCAGGTAAAGTTTTTTGAAAATCTGATTTATCTTGTACATAATGTAAATAATTTTCTTTTGTTATTTATGGTAGATATATAAAATAAAAAATCGTTCATATTTTTCCCACAACGTTGTTTCCTTTATCACAATTGTTGTTTCCTTAGCATCAATCATTGTTTCCTCAGTTACAGTTCTTGTTTCCTTAGTCTCAGTCATTGTTTCGTTAGCTACAACTATTGTTTCCTTAGTCACAGTCGTTGTTTCCTTGGTTACAATTTTTGTTTCCTTTATCACAGTTGTTGTTTCCTCAGTCACAACTATTGTTTCCTTTATCATGCTTGTTTTTTCCTTAGTCACATTGTTGTTTCCTTTACCTACAACTGCTAATTTTTTACATGCGGTTATCATTTCCTAGCTTAGTAATGTCTTTATTTCTTTAGGGAAAGGAACATTTTCTTTGTCTTCCCTTCATATGATGGTGGAAAACTAATTTGTTTGATGGTTATCATTAGAGAATTGTTTATGAGAAATCATTATTAGAAGTCTGAAATTTCCATGATCCTTGATCCTTTTTAGTATTGTAAGAAAAATGACAAAAAATGCTCATAATGCACTCCTCTCATCACCACTTAAGGAGCATCTTTTCACTCCAATATTTAAATATTAAATGATTATAATTTTTTAGGGAAAAATTAGTAAGCTAGAAAAGTAATTACTATAATACTTTTTACACCATCCCTAACTCTTAAGGAGTTGACATGCCACCACATTTACTGAGTAATTCACTAAGATTAATAAAAATCACAATCTAACAGAGGATATGAGATCTGATCACGAGCCGAACTACCATGATCATAGGATCTAGTGGATTGACATTACTATTTCTAGTTACCAAGCCAAGGTAATGACCTTTGGCATTTAAGTCAAAGGAAAAGAGGTCTCATCATGAGTCGGCTTGTTCACCTCATTAGCTCTAGTGAATGACATTGTTTCTAACTAGTTACCACAGAAAAACAATGACCTTCTGTAAATGCTTATATATGAAGAAACAAAATTGTTGACCTTCTGTAAATGCTTATATATGAAGAAACAAAATTGAAATATCCTTGGTAAATGGGATAATGGCATCTCAAAGGGTTAAAAAGGAAATCCTATCGAGACTATGGGCACATGATAGCAGCAGAGGACATGCCTGTGGTATTGAAGTAAAATTCAAAATTACAATATAGCTTGGCTATCTTGTTCCTTCAAAATTAATAAACGAAAGATCATTAGACTTATTATGGACATTTATAAAACCCTCCTAGAAAGCGGTGATGCTTGGCTATCTATGAGTATTTCATTATAGTTCTAAATACTAGAAATACTTTTTTTTGTTGGAAATTCAACATTATAAATTAATCGCCTTTATTTTCTCTAATGATGTACTTGATGCAATGATTGTTTCCATCCATCTAATCCTTTGTATAAATCTTTGCATGCCTTTATTTTTTGTTTGTATCCTCTATGGGTCATAATAAATCGAGTTATCATTACAATGCACGAGCCATAAAAATCCTAATGATTTCCTCATACGTCGCAGATATACTTTGCTTCCTGATTTTCCTTTTGATGGTTACTTTATTGCATTGCATTAATAAACCATTGTCATTGAACCTCTATACTCTGTACAAATTTAATATTATCATACATTGTGAATTTTTTTGTTTCCAGCTGCAAGACCATGTCCTATTGAATAGTTAACAATGGGTGGGCATTTAGTCCGATACGAACCTATGAAATTACAGGCTTCAAAATAGGTACACAACATCTTGATTCAAGCTGGATGGATAGAGTATTTCGAACGGTTACAAGGGTTCGAAAATCATGTAGCATTGGAATTCACAAAGAGTTTGGACAACAACACAACAATGGTGAAAAAAATACAGATACAAGTAAGTGAAAATGAAATAGCGGAAGTAATAGGGCTTCTGACAGAAGGAGAAAAGTGGTACAAGATACACACTTCCCTCTAGAACGCGGCCCTTTTTTCCTTAATGCTGGCAAAGAGTTGATCAGGAAAGGGAAGAGGTATAATCTCAATACATTACCTAAGCGATGGAAGGAAGTAGCAGGGATTTTCTATTGATACATCACCCATGATGGAAGGTACGACGTGGTAAGGGGGCGTCATCTCAAACTCATGGCATCCCTGAGGAAAAAGGTAACTTTGAACCTTCCGTACTTTCTCAATTTAGTATTACATGAGACTACTACTAAATTAAGGAGGTCCAAGGATTAAGCTTCATTCGTAAGTCACCATGGACTCATCAGGCTATTAATCATAAGAAGTCTTAGCCAAGTTCAACAGACTTGGGAAAGGTTCCTTGGAAACCCTAATGATGGTCAAGACATTCCCTTGGTGAATGAAATAGTTGTTGGAACATCTAGGAACGTTCCATTCATTGATGAGCAGCCAGAGAAAGGTAACGAGGAAAATCCAAATTAAACTCTAGTAACATAAAATATCTCACGAGGAGATCAGCTAGGCTTGTTAAGCAAGGTGAGAGTTCTTTGAACCCTCTTAAGAAGCAACCAAAAGAAAGCTTGACTCAAGGTTCATCAATATAGAAGAAATGCACCAAGAAACCTTTGAAACGTCAGCCCAAAATGTCTCAAATTTGAAATATATTGAGCAGGAAACAACAATAGCCCAAGCATTAGAAGGGATAGAGAGTTTGTTGGATACTGCAAATTTCAGAGAAGCCACGAACACTTCAATATAAGAACTTGGAGCTCATTATGGAAATCCTCTTGACCAAGGAGCTTCATCGAATTCATTGGCTATAACCTCCCCTGCCAATTCTTCATCTATTTTTATCTTGGATTCAAATAATGATCCTAAATTTGTTTCATCTCAAGATTTTTCCAAAGACTTTGTTGCTACTTTACTAGATCCTTCCTCTCTAGAGGGAATGGTTCCACAATCCTTTGAAAATTTGATTAATGAAGAACATGATGATGGCACTGGATTTTCAGCTGAACCTCATATTTATTTTCTTGATGTGGGATTCCTAGAGTATGGAACTGAAGTAATGACAAGGGAAGCTGAAAACTCATTGATAGTTAAACCCACTCACGAAAATATTTCTGAAGAATTCGAAATAATAGTTTATGTTCCCTCTCCAACAACCTTGATTAACAATCATGTTCATATGACCACAGGTACCATAGCTAGGGGAGAGAAATAAAAAGGGAAATTTCAGAAGGAAATTGATAGATTAAAGAAAGAAAATGAGAAACTATGAGGAAAGGTACAACAACTGAAAATTTGGTTACATGGCAATAAGAAATTTCATAGAGATTATGTGAAGAGGCCTAAAAGAAAGAAGGAAACTCAGGAAATGGAATTCCAACCTAATTTCATATATGTCCTTAATGAAGCAAGTACTTAGACATAATTTGTTCTTGCTTCTACTAAAGTGGGAACCCAGACTAGCCCTGAGGAACAAATGGTGGACGCTCCTCCTAGCCTTGTTGAAATAGGAACTCAAATTTACCCACCATTTACTTTTAATGATAGAGGGGTACAAACAGAAGATGTGCCTCCTTATATTCCCTTTATTGTAGAAGCATCCATTAGACTCCTGCACAAAACTATGGAGGGATAGTAGAAGACTATAACAAGATATCACAGAAAAGTGGTGCCTTGGAGGGAACACCAGGGGTTTCTCCAATGATTTAAATCACAGAAAACAACAAAATATGAGACATATGCACAACTAAGAGCATCTGAAAAGAAAGTACATAATATAAAGGACCACCTTAAGAAAGTTGTAGAGAAAACGAAGGAAATTCACTATATTTATTCAAGTGCCTTGGCATGCAGGTCCCCAACTCAGAACTATGCTTTATATTTGCTTGAGTGATATATGTTGCTAAAAGTAAAAGAAATACAATCTAGACAACCACATGAATTTAAAAATGCACTGACTTTCATTTCTACTTTTGATAGACATGATGAGTATACACAGTATCTTCTATGTGAGTTGTATATGCATAATTTCTTTTTAGAAGAGCATGCGAAAGAAAATCTTGTCCCATTTATTGGAGATATTCAATTTCAAGCTTTTATATCATTTGCTAGAAACCATGTGAATTGGGAAAAGGCTTAGCATACCTTCTAGAGAAGGGAGCATGGTCTGGATCTTTGGGTTAGAGGGGAACCTAATAAGTCCTTCCACACACAAATTCGTCATGGTATCTTTAGAAACCTAGTGTTGCTCCTGCACTTGCAAAATTTAAATATGATGTCTTGCACTCAGGGATGGAATATTTAGAAGAGATCAGAGATGAGGCTCTTTGTGGAGCGAAGGATATACGACAGGAATCACCTAATGAAGTCAAGAATATAGAGCCCTTTGGTTATCACAATTTTCGGTATGCCATGACTAGAGCAAAAGACTATGTTTACTTCGTATTGGAAAGAGTTATCCACTGGATAGGATGCGGGTATCGATCCCCCATGATCTGGTGCCCTCAATCATTTTATAAGTCTGATTATGAGTTGTCAGAAGCAAGTAAGTTTATGGCTTTGAATAACTCCAAAGTATAAATGGATTCAAGCATAGAGGAGAGGAAGCTTATGAAGCTTACTCCTTAACTGCCCTACATGTTAATCATTTGTTTGCATTAGTTCAGGCAAAAAGGTAAGTTGGAAGGTGATGTTGGGCCTCATAATTGTCATATTTTCCTTGCCTTATTTCTTAATTTTCATATTATTTTCCAAGTCTTTCTTCTGCTTAGGCTATGCTAATTTTTGTAGTATGGGTTTTAATAGTATTTTATATGCATTTATTATTTCATTATTTTATGAACGGATTCGATCATTAAAGTGTTATTTCCTAACAAACATCTCTTCATTATTGGGCAAGAATCTATTCATATATTGATACTTGATGCTGCTTCTTGGAATGATATATGCATTTATTATTTCATTATTTTATGAACAGATTCGATCATTAAAGTGTTATTTCCTAATGAACAGATCTTCATTATTGGATAGAAATCTATTGATACATTGATACTTGATGTTGCTTCCTGGAATGATCGTGGGAGATCGTATAAGCCTCAGGCTGTTACACTTTGTTTGGAGCGAATTAGTTAAAAACGACCTTTCGGCCTGGTCTTCCGAATGCATTAAGATCTTTGTAGATTAAATGAGCGTCCTGGGAATGTTTAGATTCTTAGGATCACTTGTTATTAAAAATAGATTCTGTGATATTTATATTTTACTGATATGATATAAAAACTGGCATTAAGCCTCGAAAGGGGTTGTTCAAAGTTGTAATATTCTTTTTGACAGAAGCCCATACCTGCAAATATAGTAATTGTAACAAGGTCTCTGCAATTGAATTGAAGTGTATATCATTCAGATTTAGTCTATTGTGTTGATTCCTTCATAAGGCAGTTCGATTCCAGATTTGGGCCCGATCCTGGAAACAACGTTGTCTTCTCTTGTATCATTAAATTGGTGTTTCATTTTATTGTTCCAGTTATTTCTATTATTAATTTCTTACTACCTGCTTGTTATATTGAATGCTTTGCTTTGAATCAAGATTATTGAAATCACTATAGAATAGATCTATTGTAGTTAATATTTTAAGAGTAGTGTTCTTTCTTTCTGTTTCCTGCATATTATCATATATTATTATTATGTTTGCTTAATTGCTTTTAACAGTATGATTTTGTAGTGTTGTCTTTCTATTGTGTAGTTATTGTTCCCTAAGAAACAAATTGATGTTCAAAATGTTTCCTTTTGTTGTTTCCTTTCGAAGCCTGTAGAAGTTAATGGTTTGAATAGTTTGCAATAATTAGAGATTGCATCTTGGGTTGATTCCTTTGTTATTGTAGCTTTGTTTTTCAATAGGATCATTGTAACTAGTCATATTCTCATTTCTCTCGCATAAACTATGCTAATAACCTTGAAATAGAAAAACGAAACCCCAAGTTGATAAATTAATGTGTAGTGGTTAGTTGGTCCTTTTAGGAATAATTAATTGGCTCAACTGGGGTTGGGGTTAGCAGGGGTATGTTACACTAGTCTTGTCTCTATGTTATCCAATGTGTCTGCTATAGTATTTAGGTGCCTTAGAACATAAAAGAATTCAATTTGTTCGAATGTTGAAGTTGAATAACAATCATTTGCATTATGGGTGAGAGACTATTGTTATGTGGTCCTTTTGCTTCTCATACTCGTTGTATTACAATCAATGAATCTCCAAATACCATAATTTTCAGGAATTTCTTTGCAGTTTCTATTTCTAGGCCTTTCCAAAGATCTAGAAATTCAGCTTGGCTATTGGTTGCAACACCCAACCTCTAAGTGTATTGGATCTCATTTTTTTTGTTGGGGCAAAGGATAACCACTCCCACTCCTACCACCCATTTTTACAAGTGATATTAAAACTATGCATAACTACCTTATTAGATATAAGTTAAATGATAACTAACTAATATATTAAACATATAAATTAAAAAATTAACTAATTAATAATAATCCATTAATATAATCATAATTTTAAGGAAGGATTTATAATATGTATATGTTTAAGATACAGAGATGATTATTAGTTAAAAATATAGTATATATTAATTATTTGTATTTAATTGTAAATATAAGAAACTTAGATTCATCTTAATTTTGATCTACCAGCTTAGAGAGGGATCAAACTTTTGTTAAGAGTTAAACAAGATTAAGATAGATCTAGGATGGTTATATATATTCTTCTTACATAAAATTATTATTGGGAAAACCATGGTTTGTCAAAAATATTTACATCTCACTTCAATTAAATAATAACAAAATGTTAAAAATAATATAAAAAGTTAAAAGTAATAAAAATAATAAAATTCAATGTGTGATGTTGTAATTTGACTTATTAATAAAATTACGAATAACTTTTTATAAAAGAAAATTGTAATATACATATTACTTTAAAATGTACCACTGATATTATTAAATTAATTTATAGTACATTCTAACTATTTTAGTTTTTGACTTTTTACTAAAATTCATAATATATATTTTTTAATTGTTTTTAGTACATAAATTTCAAGAAATTCTTTTCCGATTTAGGAAAATTTAGATAAAAAACATGACTAGAAAATGACCAAACTTAAAAAATTAAACTACTACTTAATTTATATCCCAAAAAAATATTGAGTGGAAAAGTGTTTTCTTATAATTTAGATAAGTAAAATAATAAGTAATAATAATTAAAAATATTAATAAAATTATATATATATATATAATTTCACAAGGCCAATTTTTATTTAACTTAAGGTGGATGGGGTTCTGTTCACATTTTAATTTTATTTTTAAACTGAAACCAACATTGGTTCTCAAGGAAATATGCTCAGATATGCTAGTCTTAATGCTTATCAACGTTGTAGTGTATTAAAGAATTGTTAGGTTACATTTTCTTTTAATAAATTAAAAAAAACAATTAGTGCCACGTGACTCCCCTCCCGGTTCCTAGGGATTTGAGATTATACACTTTATAAGTTTTCATGATAAGTTCTTCATTATATTAAAAATTAATTCTATATAAAACAAATTTTTATTTAGCGAAATGGTCCATTACTTTTAATCAATTTAAAAAAAATTAGATTCGTGCTAGGTGGCTCCCCACCCACCAATTTCCTAGGGATTTGAGATTATTCCAATTCTAATAAGTTCATGATAAGTTCCTCATTATTATTTATAACATTCATTTATAATTTTTTTTTCTTCTTAATTTAAAGTTGACCCATACCTTTTTATACATGGTTAATCATGTAAATGTGTGCATTAGTAAGGCATTCTTGGTGTTGCAATAATGTTTTTGGTTATGTTTATGAAGCTTTCGGCTATATCGACCACATTAATATTTTTAATGTGGTTGTACTAGTTTATATTAAAATTTATAGTTGTCTAATTGATTTTTAATATTAGTTTTTGGTTTGTTAGTTTGTATATAAATAAGTGGGACTAACTTATGATTTGAGAAATCATGATCCAATGACATCTAAGCTATCAAAATCACCATGGGATCATATCGTCGTGACCCACACCAACCCATACTCATTACTAGATATGTATAGATGACCTTCTCAACAAGGAGTGCCTCAAAAAAATATCTTCATGCCTTATGGGTCAAACTATTCTTTTATGTATGTATATATAAAATAAGAGTCCATATTATAAAAATTATGAAATATTAAGTTGAATTAATTATGCCAATAGACATGTCTATTTTGGAATATGCTTTCCAAAATTTTAATTTAACTATCAATATTTATTACGTGGATGATAAGGATTTAACCTTCATGAAATATTCTAGAGTATTTATAGTAGTATACACAAATCAAAGATTAAGATTTATCTCCAAAGTAGTTAATCTTTTTTAATTAAATTGATTAATGTGTGATATGAACTAGTCTCAAATGAGTTAATATTTTTGGGCATGTATTGTTGATCATCCATGATATTAGCTCATGGTATTGTAACAAAGTCTATTTACATGGTATGATTTTTTAAATTTTAACAACATGAGATATTATTATGAAGTGTTTTGGTGCTTATTATAGATTAATGTCTATCAACATTTGCCAACCATTTAATTTATATGGTTGTGCCAGCCTTAACTTGATCATCAATAAATTTAAATTTATAATTGGTGACTTATAGACATGTGATATTGGGTAACTCATAGTATTAGTATATATTAAAACATATTTAAAGGATCGACAATAAAACTCCAAATTGGTTAGTTAATAATATTTGTTATAAAAGATTAAATATTAAAAAATAATTATATTATTTATTTATTTATAATAATACACTTGAAAGACCACACCACAGTCATGAAGACACTCTGTGGTGTAATGGTTCAACTCATGGACAAAAGTCAACATGATGATGTGGCCCAACTATCCTAGGTGATTTGAGTGCTTAGAGCCCAAGGGTTCCGCTACCAACCCCAAGCACACATTAGCCTTACCTCACAAAATAAAATAAAATTATTATATATATATATAAAGATATTATGAATACATTAGTCTTTAGACTCAAATAATAAAAAAATAAATAAATAAATAAAATAAATTATATATATATTTGATACTATGAATAAATTTAATCTTGACCATCAAAGAAATATATAGAGGAGCGATTTTTTGGCCAGAATGGCATACAATTTCTAGCGTGAAACCCTCCCCCCAGGTACTTGGTATTTACAAATTAAACAACTTATACTTGTGATTTTTAAAATATGTATTGGATTTTGAACAAAATTAGGTACATGATCTTTACAAATTATACAATTTATACTTATGATTTTTAAAATATGTATTGGATTTTGAACAAAATTAGGTACATGATGTGTACAAATTAAACAACTTATACTTAATGATTTGATTTTGAACAAAATTGAACAGGAAAAGTGCCCGTGAAAAGGTCATTTCGTCAATTAGTTAGACTATATATAGTATAACTACACACACACAATCTAAGTAATAGACATTGGCCTTTTTATGACATTGGCCTTTTATGACAGTTTCTCTTCTTAATTTTGACCAAAATTTAGTAAATGTTTTTAAAAATTTGAGTTTAAGTTGTTTCATTTATAAAATTGAAGTGCCCCATAGATTTTTCAGGCATTAAATCTATTTATGCATTCAAAAATGTATTTTAAACAAGGCCGCATAGCTAGCGTTCCTCCCGGCTAGTTTAATTATTGAATTTTGAAAGGTAACTAAGATATTATAAGGTATAATGTTATTACCATACTTATGTGTTAAAGTTATAATGGGATAATAGCTATTAATAGGAATTAATTTAATTATTTATTTGGTGAGTAATGTTAAGGTTAATGTTCCCTAGATGCGGGTGGTAATTAAGGCTCTAATGGTGATGAGACGAGGCGATGGCGGGTAGGAAGGCCACATGGCTCTCGGCAACCATCCCAAGACCACCATGAATTACATTCATGACACCTCGTAGGCGGCATTTAATGCCTACTCTAGTTGAGGCAAGGCTATCACTTGCATAACCATGGAGCCGGAGAGCATTCTTGTCACTCTGCCCCTGTTTCACTTTGCATGCCCTCCACAGGCGGGAGAGCCGACTTAATGAACCAGCATTGGGCGTAGATGCTGGATTATGAGCTGCCTATATTTGGGTAATGGATTCCACCATTCCCATACAAACCTCTGCAATTTGGCCCATGACCTCCAACACTCTGTAACCTCCACGCAAAGCTCTTCTGTCAACCCCTCTTCTGCTCCTCCTAACTCTTTAACTGTTCCTATTTCCACCATGGTTCGCCACCGAATGTGTAGCCGTCGTGGTGGCATGCGAGGCGGAAGCTCTCGCTCCCCTGTTCTACATGGCCATAACTCCACTTCCCTTGCCTCCTGTGCCAAAATTCCCACCAGTTCAGTCTTATAGGTCAATATCCATATAACAGGAGTGGCAGAGGCAGAGCTGGCCTCCACAGCTCAATTCGCGAAGAAGCGGTTGTTCGCACTGCCACCTTTCCACTGTCTCCGAATCAGGTTCCTCACACGATGCAATTTTGGTTCCACAGCTCTTTGAATTGCCCGGTTATTGTAGCCACTGTCTCCATCTCCATTACTGAAGAGACTGGGCAGCACATTCCCCTGACCATTTCAACGAAGGAGACACAAAGAGCTGGCCCCAGTAGAATAGGGGCAACAATGACGAACAAGAAGGTAATGGAGGTAGGAACAGACGGCATGGTAAAGCCATTACTGGCAACTCGCATGTTGAATTGGGCATTCAAAGTGACACACAAGCCTTGGAAAGCCGAATGGATGACATGTCAAGCCCGAAGATTGAAGCCAGAAGCAGGGAGGAAGAACATCAGGCAATGGAACGTGGTGAGTTGGACAACCCGGATGACTGGGCATGTCCTATCGTGGATGAACCTGTTCCGGAAGACTCTGCGACGCGTGTCACATCAGTCAAGTGGCATTTCTTGTAATTCTTGGTCTAGTTCTATCATGTCTTATGGGTCCTCAGGGTAATTTGTTGGGTGGTTGTTCCAGTCAAGATAATCTGTTGTTTTTTGGGTGTTTTTTGTTGTTGGTTCTAATTGGTTGGTCTTGTCAGGAAAACTGTGGGTTAATTCTGGTTGTATCTGGACATATTTTCTTTTTGGACTGGTTTCCCCTTTGTTGGGGCAGTGTCAGACAACTTTTATGGCTATATGCTGATTAAGGCCGCGTCCATTTCTGGCCAGGAAACTCTGTAACTACTTTTTGTATTATATTAATAGATTAACCTTACTTAGAAAAAAAAATGTTAAGGTTAATGTTAAGCCTACTATATAGTCAATAATTAAGAACAATAATGATATTATATTCTTACGAATATTATATTATGCAGCTTTAATATTATACCATGATAATTTACATATAATGGTTATAATTACATATCTTACAATGAACCTTATAGTTAATAAGTATACTAATAATTATAATCATATTTATAATCATAAGCGATTTGAACTATACAAAATAAAAATCCTTAAAACCAACAAAATGAAAAACAAATTGTTTAATATTTATTCTTAACCCTTAAAATGGATGTATAGAGATCATGGAACAATTGAATGTTATGCCATATATCAATATAACTATCAATATCTAATTTTTATTTGATGGAAAATGAAGAGAGGGTGTGAACTGTGGAGACGAAACCGAGGAGGCCGTCGTTCCAGCAACCAACCAGGGTGCTGAAGCTGGTTCTTTCCACCTATCTCTGTGCGCGACTCCTGAGTAAGTCATTTACACTTGGCGCTGCTATCTGCCTCCGCGACGTGACTTCCTGCGGCCGCTTCATCTGCATGCAGCACCCTTTTGTGACACATTTCATACTCCTTTCTTAACTCTATCCTCCTTATATATCGCCTATTCACTCAGACTTACGTTTTTTCGTTTACATCCTTGTGCCGTCTGGCGCAGGGCAT
>APFE030458267.1:0-17317 GCA_000404065.3 Pinus taeda
CTCAGGACTAAGAGAGAGGTGAATTTCAATGCACTTCTTCAGAACTTTCCCAAGGTTAGAGAGAGCCTACAGGAAGTCACACCCATAGGGAGTGAAATCATCCATGTAGATCTCTACAGAGTCATGGACCAACTCAGCAAAGATTCTTAGAATTTCCCTTTGAAAAGTGGCAAGGTCATTACATAAACTGAAAGGAAGGACCCTATAAGAAAAGCTACCCCAAGGACACGTGAATGTAGTTTTTCTTGATCGTCAGAGTTGATTTGGATCTAATTATAGCCACAAAATCCATACAGGGAAGAGGAGAACTTCTTCCCTACAAGACCATCTAAACTTGATCAATGAAAGGTAAAGGGAAATGGTCTCTCTTGGTGGCTTTGTTTAGTTCTCTGTAATCCACATAGATCCTCCACTTTCCATTCTTCTTTGGGACCAAATTAACTAGAGGGGACACCCACTCACTATCTGAGATGGGGCATATGAACCCTACATCCAATAACTTTTGCAAATCTTCCTTACTATGACCTCGAGGTTGGCTTCATTCTCCTCTGAGGTTTTCTCATTGGTTTGCATCCCTCCTTGATGTAGATATGATGAGTAGAAACTGGAGGATGCAACCCCTTCATTTATTTATAGTTCCAAGCAAAAGCATATAAGTGTTCTCTCAACATTTTTCACGACTTATCTTCTTGGTTGGCTGAGAGAGAGGGGTTAATATTCAAGTTTCTAGATGGAACAAATTCCACAACTTTGACATGTGTAGGACTTGGGTCAACTAGGCATAATTCAGTCCAAGGATTACCCTCAAATTCCTTCACAAGCTCAACAAGAGACATGGTATTTGGGGGTTCGTTCTGGAGGATTTGGTCAATGAGGTCATCTTCATCAGGCTACCTCCCTCCTATAACAACATCTAGGGTACAGATTGGATGGGATGTTGTATGATACACTTCATCTTCCTCCACCTCTTCTAACCATAGGGGTAATTCATGCTCAATGGATGGTTGAGTAAGAGGGTACAATACCAACTGTTTGGCCAAATGCCAACTCTTAATGGTCATGTTCCCGACCCTACAACTTATGTAAGCATCAGTAGTGGCTAACCATGGCCTTCCCAGGATGAGAGGATAACAATTGAATTTGGTTTTGGGCTGGAGAACCAAGAAGTCAGTAGAATACTCCCAGGAGTTAATAGAGACCATTACATCCTCAACAACTCCCTCAAGAGCCACTATGGATTTATCTGCAAGTTACAACACTGTAGTGGTCTTTCTCGAGGATCCTTGGAGGTTTAGTTTTAGCATGGTTTCTTTAGTCATCACATTGATGGCATCCCCAAGATCAATCAGGGGGTGAGGGACAATGATTTCATCAATGTGAATATCTACCACTAGATTTCCGAGGTTTAGATATTGTGGACAAATCCTTCTCCCCAGCATCAAATCAGGTAATTGACCAATAACATTAATGATGGGGGTGTCTCTTTTTCTCCTCTCATGGTGTTTGAAACATTTCTCTTCGATAAGCTTATTGTAGATGGGAACATCCTTGATAGCTTGGAGGAGGGGTATTTTAACACACAAATTCTTCAATTATCCTAGAAGTTCAGTTTCTTCTAGGGTGTGTTGGTTAGGATGGATAAATCTCTCAGGGAAGCGAGGTGGGTTTTCTTGAGGGTTACTCTCTTCCTTTTCCTTTTCAAGCTCCCCAAGTGGAGATGGACGTTGGTTATCTGGGAGCACTCTTCCAGACCCGAGGTTGATTTCTTGAATCTCCACAGCATAGGTACGGTAAGATGTTTCTCCACTATAGAGTTGTTGTGCTTGCTTGTTATTCGAGTTTGGATTGGCTTGAGCATGCATCTGTGGTTACTTTAGTGGAGAAAGATGAGTGAGTTCTGGTTGAGATGGGGGTGGAGGCAGCAAAGCAGGTTGTTGGTTGAGTTGAGGCCTCCACCCTTGTGATTGGTTATTCCACCGAGGATGTGGAGAAACATATGGATGAAATTGTTGATTGATAGGTTGGGAAGGATATTTAGGTACATAAGACCAATAAGGAGGTGTGGACCATGATAGATGAGTGGAAGAGTACCAAGGTGAAAAGGTTTCATTCTCGTTGGGATGGTGATAAGAGTAGGATGCACCTTGCATGCCCTGTTGGTAGGGCCGAGGTCCTTGAGGCCTCATTTGATTTAGAAAATAGAGTTTCTCAAACCCGCCTTCTTCCCCTTGGTATATAACTTTTAATATGCGCAAAGAAGGACATTTATCTATGGAATGGTTTTCCTCACAGATTGAGTAGACCTCTATGACATTTAATGGATATTCATTTCTAGGGTGCCTTCTAGTGCATTAAGGGAAAAATATAGCTAAGGCCCTCTCTGCTTCCTCTTGTATCCTCTTGATCTTCATGGTATCCATTTGAAAGGCAAAGGTATGCAACATTTCACTTTTAAAGTCCTCCAACATGTTTCCAATTTCATTCTTTATGGATGTTGTGGAGGGAGAGGAACTGACCAAATCTTGACTATCCCCACCCTTCTTCTGAGCAGCCCTAGAGTGGTTCTTGAACATTGTTTTGATTTATTCATAGGGTAATTGATATATGTCTCCCCTATACATCATGTTAAGGGTTTCCATCATGTCCTCCCTGATCCCTCAGAGAATAACTAACTTGAGTGATTATGGATCAAGGGTGCATCTGGCCCTCCTATAACTGAGCTAGAATCTCTCCTCATAGCCCTCTAGGGATTCATCAGGTCCAAGGTTCATTATAAATATTTATTCTTTGGTTTCTTTGGACCTATGGAAGTCCATGTACTTGTTATTAAAGGCTTGTTGCATTTGAGCCTAGGTAGTGATGTTATCCCCAGGTAGATCCATAAACTAGTGCAAGGTTGCATCCTTAAGGGTAGATTGGAATAAATTCAACTTATGGTCATCAGAGGTATAGTCATAGGTCCTATAGACAACAAAAAACTCATACATAAAAGTATCAGGCTCCTTATAGGTTAAGCCATATGTGAGGAAGCGCAATAGGGCTTATATTCTTCATTCTAGCCTCTCCATTAGTCTCTCTGATAGGGAAAACCTCCTTATTCCTATTTTCAACCATGGCTTGGGTAGTTGAAATGGGTTCTTCTTCTCCCCCAATAGGTTCTTCAAAAATCTCAGGTTGTTCACCTAAGGGGTCTTCTAACTCCCCTGTAGCCAGAGAGTGAAGTTGGAAGTCACTGAAGAAGAGTGAAGGTTGACTATTTGAGGGTCTGGGGGTGTTTGGTAAGAATTTTCATTGAGTATCTCTATTCCTACGAGGAATGAAATATTTTTTTTATTCTTTTATGTGATTTTTTCAAAACTGAATGCAAAATAGAAAGCAATGCTTAAGCAGAAATAACATCTACCTGGACACCTCCATGACAATGACACCAAACAGTGGTGAGCCCTAGTATTGCACCAAGAGTGCTACAACTCCCAGGGGCTCCTCAACTCTATTTATCCACCCGGGGTTCATACAAACTTCGAGGTGATAATGCTATATACATAGTAGATGGAATTCTACTCATGCTACCCTCAACTAGGTCATTTGATCATTAGGGCTCCAAGACCATTATTCTACTAAATTAGGGAGGAATTAACCACTGGAAGTGCAATTCAAAAGCTAACTCTAATGTAGAAAAAGTAAATGCTTTTCAAATCTAATTTGTAGATGCTTCCAACTTGTAAATGATATTGAATCAATTCACAAAAGAACACAAGAGTTATGCTACATGTAGAAAGGAAACTACGTTAATTGCAATCAATCATATAGCTATCAGATTCACTTGTAAACAATAAATTATTCTACCAACTCATAACTCAAGATTTCATGCATCATCTATCTAATTCACACTTGCATACAAAGTAATGTTCTACTTGTGCCAAATATGTGATAAAGAAACTAATACTATTCTCTCTTGCAGTGAAGGAAAAAAGAATGGTTGGAATGGCTTTGGCGCTGCCTTTGATCATGGAATCCAAGTTGTGGGGTCAACCTAAGTCAAAATTACATTATAGGTCAAAACAAGGGAAAAACAGGTTGCTACAGGCATGCTACAGGATCCTTGTATTGCTACAGGAAGACCTGTAATGCTAGAGGAAGGCTGCCGAGAGGGTTTGGAAGGTAAGAACAATGCAATCAAGGGATGGGAAGGTGGATGAAGGTTGTGGCATATGGATGGAATGTGACCAAGACCCCTAGCCAGGCTCAACACTTCAAGAAGGCCAATTTTGTACTAAGAGGGTTGCTCATGGTGACCTAAAAGACAGAGCTTAAGAATAATATTTGAGATTCATAAAAAGAGGGTGGAGAAGTCCTAGATGGAGGTGGCTAAAAGGCCCTTTTCCTGCGGATCAACAATCATGCAACATCACATGCACATGCTCTATTATCATTCACATAATATCAGAACCAATGGTGGAAAAGATGAGTTGAATTTAGAAACTATCTAACTTATGCCAAAAACTTTGATCTACGCAATGAATCAACTTATAAGCTACATAATGTAGAACAATTTCCAAGAAATCATCATCATAGTGTTTTTGGGCCGTGATTGTAGATTCCTCTAGTCATTCTCCCATGAGAGAGATGAGATAGAGGCAATATTCATAGGCTTTTTGAGGAATTATTTCTAATAAAATGCAGCAACTAACAACCATTCTAAACTAAAAAGGAATATCAATACACAAGAGGGACCTAAGCTATTGGGGTTGGCCCAAAACCCAAGAACCTCATCCCTATGAAACTAACTCAGTGATGGATCAATAAGAAACTTCTCATTAACATTGTATAAATGTCAAATACATCACATAACAAGTAAAAAATAACAGTAACAAGTGCTTGATCTCAATAGCTTCTTAGCTGAAAACAAATTTTGAATCCGAATTAGCTCTTTGGCATGTTTATTTATAGAAAAGGGTAGCTACCAACATATCCCTAGAAAATAGAGATGTTTGTCTCCCAAACTCGAGAAAGGTGGATCCAGATCTTCCTTGAACTGCACTAGCTTTGCTGCCAATGACTTCATCTTGCTTGGCTACCAATGACTTCAAGTTTATGAGAGATAAAGTGGTGATCTTGACTGATTGAATATGTTAAGGAGGTGGACAACCTCCTAGAATATCTCCATGGTGTCTACTCCAAGCTCCTGCATTGAAATTATCTCAAAATTGCTCCAATTCCTGCATTTAAACCATATTATGCCACATGGCATAGCAACACATCTTTCACCCCTCTCACTAAGAATAATATAACAAAAATTGTAAATAAATGTGAGAAAGAGATCATTTTAAAGCTAGAGGATGGCATTATGACCCTTATGATATACCTATTGATGAGCCTTGTCACTTGGTAAGAGACTAGTGTTAAGGTTATTGGAAAACAACCTCAACAATAGACATATGCACTAGGATTCTTATATAGCTATACCATATTATGAGGAGGGTCGTTACGGTTGGTCATGCAATAGGAGATTAGGCTAGAGCTGGGGCTAAAGGGGATAATGATGCTCCTCATGTAGAGGATGTATCACCATAGGTTATATACCATTCTTTTTATATATTGATGGTACACCTATGAAGACAAGCCAAAATTATTGTAAACATAATTTTTTGAAAATATATATTTACGTGATGCTTTTTTATGGTATGCACACTTGGGATGATGTAAGATGTTTTTATTTTATTTTATTTCAATTGGGGTGTTTGATGGATATCATATAATGATGTATGTACATGGTGTGTGTGTTTACTTTTGTACTTGTGACAATTAATGTGATAAGTGCCAATCTAAAACTTGATTTGCTATACTATATACAAATGGATTATGACTTCTTGGAATATGTATCATTGAATGTGATGGTATAAAAAGTTTAAGATAGAACCCTAATGTGTAATATATTTTGAAAATACATGGCTACAAATGTGGAAAAAAGTTATTGAAATGTGTGACAATAGGTTGGGAATCAAGGTAAATACTAAGATCACAATACATGATTGGAGTGTGTCAACAAGTAATCTAATCACAACATTGTAACTATCTTGATTGTTGATCGTATGATCTAAATTGTACAAGGAATGAAATTAAAGGAAGGAAAGGAAATGGAACATACGCAAAGAAATATATCAAAGAGCACAATAATATAATGAAAACCCAACATCTATTGATAAATAAAAGAACAAAAGCTTATAGAAAGCAAACTAGCTAGAATGGTGGTACTTATCTTTGAAGGGAGAGAGAAGGTGGCTATACACATTTGCAAAAGTTATCACAAGAGGCAAAAAGAATGGAAATTTAACTTAAAGAAATAAAACTAGAGGTATAAAACCCTAACCCTAGAAGATGAAGTGCCAACAAGTTTGTATGCATCAAGGTGTTGGTACATCAACTTCCCAGGGTCACAAATTTTGCATACAATATCTATTTGTGGTGCTTAGTATCTCATTGGAAAAATATATTCAAGGATTGAAACTTTTGGTTGGGGCCAGGGAATCCAATGGCAACACCCTCCTCACCTCCCCCCTCTAAATTGCTAAAAAACATCATTCAGGGCCTCAAAATGACCTCAGGAATTTGGGACCTAAAAAACCATAGAAAAATTGCTCAGAAAATAGAGAACCGTTGAGTCAATGGAAGAGGTGGGTGGACACCAATATCCACCTAGATCAAACCTCCCCCATTAGGAATCAATGATCTTCGTTGCATCAAGTTCCATCATTAGATAGGGAAACTTCTACTGAATTTGGATCCTAGTAAGCCACTCTCCTTGGTCAAGAAGCTACCCTGCCTTGACAACCAAATATAGTTGTATGTGTTGTTGGTGAGTATCATATATATTGGTGCCCATAATTTGATATGTTGAATCCTATTCATTGCAGCCATGATTGAGTTATTTGGGAGCCAATTGCTTCATTGCCTTTGAGGTGTCCAAAGGAAGTGGAAAATATAGTCAAAGAAACTACACATTAAATATTGGGTGCACGGCAAGGAAAGAGGGAATATTACTTAATTTAAAATAATATTCACCCACATCCTTTGCAATTGTGTAAGGCTCGTATCATAATGGTGTTATCTCCCTATTCAATCATATGAGTTTCTCTTTTTGTAAATGCAACCACACCTTATCACCAACCTAAAACGTGTGTGGAACCCAATGTTGGCCATGTCACCATTAGCTTCCTATAGGATATCATGACCATGCTTTTGGAGGTGTTTTACCCCTTCCACAATTTTGGTTTCTATATTTTCCTCAACTTGAGCATGGGGGGACTCTATAGGTGAAGATGTAATTGGAATCATTGCATTGATTGAGGCCAATGGTTGGAACCTCAAGAAAACCTAAAAAGGATTAGCACAAATAAAGTTATGGAGGTCTCTGTTGTAGCCATATTGAACATATGGAAATCTTTCATCCGTTGTACATATATGCTTGCAGTTGTACATGTGCAACATATGCACAATCATCATATTGACCACTTATATTTGTCCATATTTTGGGGAATGGAATGCATTCGATTTAGCCAACTTGATATCCATTAGAGACCATAGGTTGGACCAAAATACCTAAAGAACATGTTGTCCCTATCTAAAATAATGGTCTAAGGTAGCCCAAAATGAACCCAAACATGCTCAAAGAAGAGTTTAATAGTGAATTCAATTGTGGTACTCTTCTTGCACAATGCCATGATGGCCATCTTAGAGAATCGATTGACAACCACAAGCACATAATTTTTACCATGCCTAGTGGAGGATAAGCCTAACATGTAATCCATGGAGACTGACTCCTAGGGCTTGTCTAGGGTGGGTAGAGGAGTGTGCAACCCTTGCTTCTTGATGGTTGGTTTAACAATGGCACGTACATTGCATGGTCTGATATACTGGGGGACATCCAATTGAAGCTTTGGCCAATAGAAATATTTTTGAAGTATTATTACTATCTTCTCCACACTAAAGTTCCCTACAACTTGATTGTAATGTACCTCCCAAATTAACTTGGCACGCTTTCTTGAATGAACATAAAGGTGGCTCGGGTAGCACAAGAGCACATGCTAGAGGTGTAAGCCTTGAAATTTTTTAGTTGCGATCAACATATCGTATGTAACAACAAAGTCAGATTCACCATTGTATAATTGTGGCCACCCAGAGGTCTCATGCAACAAGAGTTGAGAACTTAGGTTAGCGCCACAGTTAGGGATCGATTGAGGCAGTTTGCAACATAGTTGGTGTTTCCCTTATTTTTCTTGATGTTCAAGTGGGATTCTTGCAAGTATGTGGACCATTTATGATGGCATTCATTTTGTAACTTCCTTTGTGTAAGCATGAATTGTGGAGACCTGTAATAAGTGTGGATGATCATCTCCTTCCCCACAATATAATGCTTCCACTATTGGTATGCCTACATGATGCACTGAATATCCTTAACATAGGTGGGGTATCTTTATACAATATCAGAGAGTGTTTCACTATGATAGGTCACCGCTTGTCCTTGTTAAGTGAGGACTACACCAATAACATATTCAGAGGCATATGTCTCAATCTTAAATGGTTGTTATGGTTCTAGTAGGGTGAGGATTGGTGCAGCCTAGAGGCATTGTTTCAAATACTTGAATGCTTTTTGTTGTGATTCAGAACATGAAAAGATTTCTTTAGCTCCACCCTTGGTCACTTGACTTTAAGGCCAAGAAATACGAGAGAACCCCAACACGAGCCTTCAATAGAAGTTAGAAAGGCCCAATAAGCTATAGATATTTGTTAGGGTTGTTAGGGATAACCAGTTCTAGATGAATTGGATATTGAATAGGTCCACATACACCCCATGTCCATCCATTATGTATCCCAAATATTGAATTTTAGTTGCATGGCAAAAGAACATTTCTCCATATTGGCATACAACTTGTGTTGTCGCATGGGTGTTTAGGACTTGCTTAATGTGCTGCAAATGTTCTCCCAAGTTCTTCCAAATATAAAACCGCAAAATAGTTTGTGAACAACAGTGGGATATCATCCATCATCCTCATGAATGTTTGTTGGATAATTATTCAAGCCAAAGGGCATGACCAACCACTCAAAAAGGCATTATTTAGATTTGAAGGATGCCTTCCATACATAAGTTTTCTAAATTAGAACTTGGTGGTAGCTCGACTTTAGATCAATATTACTAAAGAACTTGGAACCCTTAAGTTGATCAAGAAGATTGCCAATATGGGGGATTGGTTATCTATTATTGATAATGATTTTGTTCAAGGCTCTATAATCAATACAGAGTCTCCATGTCTCGTGCTTCTTTTTTACCAACAAAATTGGGCTCCTGCAAGGTGAGGATCTTGATCGAATGTGGTTGTTTTGGATGAGCTCATGAAATATGATGTTTTATTTCCTCATTCTCCAAGAGAGGGAATTTATATATTATGCCATTAGGCAAGGGGAAACATATATTAAGTCAATTGAGTGTTTGACCTGACAATGTAGTGACACCCCCACAAGTGAAGCAAAGTTATCTCTATATGCTTCTACAATTTTGTCCACCTACTTTTGTTTTGTAGAGAGTCCTTGTGCTGAGGTTGTGGTGGTTACAATGACCTTCCTTTCAACTTCTAACTAAATCACGAAGAGGATAAAATTTGCAATATGAGATGGCATTGTTTTACTAAGATCAACAAAATTGTAGTAGACAAAACTACCTCTGGTACTCTGTAGAGCTGACCCCTAGGAGTAACAATGAAACTATGTAAATGTGACTCATAAAAAAACACGACATTTCCACATATAAGGTTTTCCTAAAATAACATCACACACATTGAGTGGGACAACATCACATAGTACCTTGTCTTTGAATGGCTTGATGTTGTAGGACAAGCAACATTGTTGGCTAACACAGATTTTTCATCCATGGATAAACTAACCATTAGTGGATGGTTGGGGGTGTGGTGTTGTCATAAATGTTGTGCCAATGATTTTTGTGGAACTCACATCACTTTCTAGTGTCCTTATTCAACTTCCCATTACCCTTCTTTACCTATGACTTGGGCTAGTTGTCTTGAGGTTGCCTCTCCTTTCTTTGTCCCTTGTTTTGTGAGTTAGGGTTGCCTTTTCTAGGTTTTTCTTGTGATGGATTTGTAGATCTAAGCTCTTTCTTATTCCACTACTTCAATTTCTGCTCAATTTTGACAGCATATCCATAAGCGACTCCCATTGAGGAGATGTCTAGGCAATCCATCTATGTTTGGATGTACCTATGTAGGTCTTTATGGTAATTCAAAACTAAGTGCTTCTCAAAGTCTCTAATGGCTAGATTTGAGCACAAGGTATATAAATTATTAGTGTACTATGGCACTTTTTGGCCTCTCCCCCATTGTAGAGTTGTCCATCTCATGTATTAGTCATCATAGTTCCCTACAGGGTAGAACTCCTCCTTGAGGGCATAAACAAAAATCGCCAAAGTGGGTCTTTTATTGAATATCATATATTCATCTTCACTGTGTCTGTCCTAGTAACATTCCTACGAATATTTGACATAGGGAAGGGATTTCAGTGGTGCAAAGGTGATCTTCTCGATATCAGAATGTTTTTGGACAAAGTGATAACCCTTTAACATATTTAACCATTTCTCTAAAGAATTTGCATCTACTTGGCCTTTGAATAAGGGTATATCAAAGCTAAATTATACCTTGAAGGGTGTTGTACCTTGAAAATTGTCGCTTGTTGAAGGTTCCTCGACCGTTGTTGGAAATCATCGAAGGATCTGAGTGAAATTATCCATCATCTCATTCCTTTGCCACATGATTGCTTCCTTGAGCAACAAATTGATTGTATCTCCTGCTTCACCGTCTTTATTTTCTTCCATAATAGGAGGCTACTTGGGATTGTGAGAGTGATTTTTCCCAAGTGAAACTAACTTGTGACCCAACCCTCTATATGTTGACCTCATCGGGGACATGCACTGAGAAACAACATGGAGAATATTTCTCTTATACCACTAATTCAGGTTGTACAAGGATTAAAATGAAAGGAAAGAGGGTAAATGGAACACACATAGACAAATATATCATATAGCATAGTAATATAATGAAAACTTGACTTCTATTGATAAATAAAATAACATAATATTGTAGAACACATATTAGTTAGGATGGTGGTAGCTATCTCAGAAAGAAGAGAGAAGGTGACTATAAGCATTCGCAAAAGCTATCACAAAAGGTTGAGATAATGGCCTTTTAACATAAATAAAGAACACTATAGATCCAAAACCATAACCCTAATATATGAAGTGTCAAAATTTTTGTGGGCCCCAAGGTGGTTAGTTGGTACACCAATTTCCTGGGGGCGCAATTTCTACATAGAATGTTTATGTGGGGCACATAGTAGCCTGTTGGAAATAACTATTGAAGAACTACTTTTGGCTAGGGATAAATAATTCCACAGCAACCCATGGCCCCCCAAATCACCACAAAATCTTTAGGCCCTCAAAATAACATTGGAAATTTGGGACCCGAAAACCATAAAAAAGTACCAAGAAGATAGAGAATCGTACAATTAATGGAAGATATGGGTGGCCACCAATCATGGTAGGGTTTATTACCAATAAAACTAGCAATGTTTGTGAAAGTATTGATAATAGTGTTATAAGGGTAAGCACACCTAGGAAATGTAACGTTGTCACCTCAACGCTTTTCCCTTTCATTTCAAGCCAAATCCTCTATTAATGACTAAAAAAATGTTCTCCAACAATTACAATAATTTTGGATGAGAGGAGGACCTTTGTTTATATATGAGGTTCATAATTCCTCATGATTGAGTATTCCTTAATTTTAGCCTGAGGAATAAAAACAAAAGTGACTTGTCATTCACACAATTTTGAGAATAAGTCAAATTACAATTAAATGATGATTTACATGCAACCTCACAAAAAGCTCCATAAAAGCCTCAAATAATGCTCATTAACCTCCAAAATATGTTTCAAATCAATTGGCATGCCTACACGACATGTCAAGGTACTCCCCTAAAGCATGGGAATCACTTCCTAAGCCTAAAAATGGGTCATAAAACACCCAACAAGAAAAGTGACGTCAAACTTAGATGAGGGAAGGTGTGCTTTATGAGTGCAATGTTCCAACTAAAATGCATGGAATAGGCTTCATTTGAGTGCAATGTTCCAACTAAAATGCATGGAATAGTCTTCATTTGAGTGCAACGTAGGTTCCTTTTCCACTTCCCTTCCAACATTGAGCAACAATAAGTGGAATGACGTCTCTAAAAGGCAAAAAATACCCGTCATAAGTGGACAACACTTTTTGGGCCAATTAGTCTTCAAAATATGATTTTAAGTCATCTTGACTTCATCAAAACACTTAAAGTGAGTGCCAAATCATAACATTAGGCTAACACCTTACTGAAGTACCACATCATAAAAAAAAAAGTCATAAATTAACCCCACTGACTATCATAAATGCCCACATGTGTGGGTCAACCCTCCATAATGACAAAAAATAGCTCAAAATTGCCAAAAAGATGAGAGAAGTAGCATGTTACATGCAGCATGTGAAGGGAGAGTCCATGTGGATGCAATTATCCCACATATGCCTTGAAGAATATGACCAATGCCTCGAGATATATGATTGCCTAAAAAATCATGGCATTGCCGTAGGGAGCGTGAAACTAGATGAACATGAGTAGAATCACATCCAAGGGCTCATGTCCAAAGTGTGGAAAATACATAGGAATAAAGAAGGTCCATATGGTAAAAATATGTGTGCTAAACCATGGGTGTGACAACCTTTACAAAACATACTCACCTTTTATATAGAAATAAAGTAAGTGAGTAACTATATGTCCCATTAATGATGTGTCCTAGTATATCTATCCTAAGATGCCCAAATACCTACCCATGATATAAATGCTCAACATGATGGGAGATACCACTGCCAAGGGACAATCAACAGAAACAATAAAACCAAATTCTTTAAAATTACCTACCATGTTCACCCAGAATAGAGGATCTATGCCACCGATAGCCAACAATTGTACACCAAGTCATCCCACAAGGCCACATACATAAAAATCATCACACTTATGGGCTTGTTAGCATTGCCACATTTGGTGAAAAAAATATGGAACACAATGGAGGATCTGAGGTGTAACAAGGCCCAAACAAATGCCATTGGAATGGAGCATTGTATGTGAAGGTGTATATATATCCCATGCCAGCAAGGCAAGATTCTAAATCCAACAACTTGTGCCATTTACAAAGCCAATTTGATACACAAGCTGTGGAACCATTTGAGCAAGGTGAAAAAGTAAACCATAACGTGCAAAAATCATAAATGGACAAGGAGTCCATATAACCAAATGTAAAATAAAAAATGAAAAGGAAATATATACATTGTGAGAACTTATGGTAGATGTCACTCCCCTTTCTAAGCAACACTTGATAACAAAAAAAGCCTCACTAGAGGGATTCAAACTTCCATGGTTCTAATTTCTCATTGGTTGCATCATAGGTAAGGACTAAATTTCTTTCATGAAAGCTACATGGGTGAACTTGGTGGTCTCAATAAGATTTAGAATATTTCTTAATGGCCTTGTTAAACTATAATGAGGTACGAAGGTCTTCCTCTGTTTGTTCCAAAGCAACTAGTCATTATGCTAAGGCAATAGTTTAAAGGGGGAGTTTGATGGACAAAAAAGGTATGTCATGCTCAATGGTTAAGATTGCTTCCACATTGTGGACGACATGAAAAGGTGTGAACCCAATGGTAATTTTAACCTATGTCCACTAAACCCATAGTACAAGAAAAACATAGGATGTTAATTAGATTTATGCTTGTTGCTTGTCTATTATAGCATGGCTTTGAAGAATTTATTGATTACGTAGCTTGGCCATTAGTTTTTGAATATAAAGGAGTGGTAAACCCAAGAAAAAAAATCTAAATGCCAAGCCAACTCTTGGAATATTTCATTATAAAAATACATGGTGTGATGAGAGGCTCACTTTTTATGGGCACCAAAGTGAGTGACATCATGGTTGAAAAGGAAGTAAGTGGATGTGTTAACCTTACCGTTAAAGGTTAGCATGACATCAACCCACTTTATAAAATAACTGATGACCACAATGATGTACATGTGGTCATTATTGGAAACTACGTTACATGTCATAAATCCAATCCCCCATTTGCACAAGGGTTCAACAATTATGATAGGGCGCAAGGGAATTGGCAGAGCTTACAACTTGGAATCAATAAATATTTGGTACTTCATCAACTACTTAACCACATTAATGTAATCATGAAATAAGGCAGGCCCAAAATAACATGCATTGACAAATTTATATGCCTTAGCCATTGGTGATCACTAGTCACTATAAGCACAACTGAGGCAATCATTTATGACCCACTCTACATCTTCATGACTTAGGCATTGGCATAAGATAGTATTAATTCCTCATTGACAAAGAATGTCCCCAGCGAGAATATTTCAAGGGATGATGAATGTGTAAATAATAATGGTGTGAACAATGTGGACCAAATTTCTATATGTGAAGATAAATTAATAAATCATTGCACAAAGTGTTATCTTATGAGAACAAAAGGAAATATTGAGAAAGTTGTCACTCAAATGTGGGTCTACTACGCGAGTTGGGAGATTAGTGATCAACTTGGGTAAGGCTAGGAACTTTTTTAAGTGTTATCAAATTGAATATTGAATTCTTGAGGAATAATTATCTAATGATTGAAATCACCACTAATAAGTTAATATCGTAGCATATACCACCCAAGTTTTGAATTTGCTATTACCTTGGTTGTACAAAGCAAAATGTACTGCCACAATATTTAATTCGAGTGAACAAGTACCAAGGCCAATTTCTTAGCGTGGTTGTAGTGTAATGGAGATCCTAATAACTTCTTACTAACATAATAGATTACATACTCACGTCCATTCCCCCCGCTGGACTAATACTCTGATAATGAAAAAATTGAGGTGGAGATGTATCTGATAGAACCTTTTTTAAATTCAATGAGGCTAATCATTGGTGGATCAGTGAGCAATTTTTTTAATGCATTCAAGGACAATTCAACGAGATCATATCCCATACAAATCCAATGTCCTAGCATGAGAAGAGCAAGAACCCACACTAGAGGTAATTTGGGGCTAAAATGAGCAAAATAACAAAAAACGTTTTTATTGAGTTGGAAATTTAATAACCAATCAAATTGAAAAGAATTGAGTCATTGATAATCATTGAGATGGACATATAAATATAAAAAATGATTATGTTTCTATTTGACAATATTTAACCATGCGTACACATAACCTTTGATTAACATCTCGATGAGAGAATATTCAAAAAATACTCATAACTTTCAAAGATGAAACACTTTTGTATAATTAATAGCATAATTATATTCACATTTTTTAGTAAAATATTCAAAAACATGCAAATTGTGAGTTATTGGAAACATGTTTTGCGACTCAAAATCAAGTAACAATGAATTTCTCATGAGAGACACCTCCAATAATTTATGGACATAAATTCATCTTTATAGAATGCAAGAATTCACTTGCCATGAAACACTGAAACTCATAAAATATTTTAAGGGAAAAAAAAGTATATGCACATGTCATTAGCAGGTCAATTCCCATTTGAAGGATAATACTCCTCAAAGATGGCATATAATGCTCCAAATTCCTCAAGGTTATAGCATAAATTCCAATTGTAATGGTGTGAATAAATGCTAGTACCCTTTGAATGAATGTTTATTGATCCATTCTTTATCGTTCAACTACAAGAACTCAAATATCCAACTAAAGTGAGTGATGTCATAATATTATATTCAATGTATGTTTCTTTTATGAGAATATTATAACACAAATATAGCTTCAACTTCATTCAATTATGGCATTAACATATCTACAACAAGAAATCAAACCATCAAATGCAAGCAATCATAATTATAAGGAATGGCAAGTGAAATGAAGCAATTACTTTGGCACATATTCGTCCATGAGATTTTTTTCAATGTCGGAAGATACTCTAACCAACTTGGAACTTTCGCACCTAGAGATGCTCTGATAGGTGTACATAGTCACGCCAAGGAATGGACCGCGGGATTTGTGAGGACGTAACCACCACATGTATTTGTTGGAACACAGTCGAGGGACTATCTTCCATGAGCTTACTCTTGCAACTATTTAATGATCAAAGAAAATCATCAATTTGGGAACTAAAAATCCAAATGCAGTTCAGAGATATCAAAGGAATATTATTTTGAAACCCCGAGGCAAGGAGAACTCTTATTGCTCTGGGTCGTATACATTCAAGCATGTTACGTTGGATGGATACCATGGCTTTGGCTATGTGCATTCCTACAAAACCCAAATAAAATTGGTGAAGCTAACATAAATGGAAATAAAGGAATAAATGCAATATTATGCTTCGAGAAATCCCAATTTCTTAATTTCTTTTTCATCTCCAATGTTGGATGGAAGAATTATTTTCCCAATCATGAGATGTTGCAGCTCCAATATTAGATGGAAGAAAAATTCTCCCAACCATGGGATGTCATTAGGATTGTACGAGGCTCAAAGGATTATATGGGGTTCTGTTGAGCCTAGACACCTCTTGGGATAGGCAACTCCAATGTTGGATGAAAGAACAATTTTCCCAACAACGAGATGTCACCAAGATTATACAAGACTCAAATAATTGTATGAGGCTTGATTGAGCCTAGATGCCTCTTGAGACATTTTTTAGCCCACATAGTTGGCTTCCATCCTAAACCCCTCCCCCTGAGATTTGAACCTGAGACTTTATGGGGACTAAACCCCAAACAATGAGTTGGTTTACACCTAATGCATGTTGGGAGCTCAATAAACACATGAAATCACCAGGAAAGAGTGCTAAAGGTCAAATCATTAATGAGGCCAAATGGTCACTTAAGTTAGAGATTTGCACTTTTTAATCTAATTTTGTTGAAATAACTAAAAATTAGCACTATGAAAAGAATTGGTTATTGATGAGTTGGTAGCAAGCTATGTTTACATGGTGGGGATCAGCGCTCAAATCTCGTCTGCTCCACAATACAACCTTTGCCCCAAGGGTTAGCTCAGTTGGTCAAAAATAGTGCCTCGCCATTGGAAGGTCACAGGGTCCATTCTCCTCGAAGCCCTTAGGGTTAGGCTAGCTAGTGGGTCGTGGGGCTAGATTCCCTTTGGGGTTGATCAACCCAGATTTTTCCGTGGACGTAGCGCCACCTATTGACCATGGTGTCCATGAACCACAAAAAAA
>APFE030458289.1:0-13927 GCA_000404065.3 Pinus taeda
TCCACCATAACTCGAGAATCCAAAGCACACCAAAATGTTTGTTAAGCCTGGAAACAAGCAATCGGAGGTATCAGGGCACTCCTTGACCAAGAATCCAAAGATTATAGTCTCCACACACAAGCTATCAGTGAATCTAAAGACTACCCCACCTCCACCCTTTAGCTAAAACGAACAATCTAGAGACTATTAACTCTCACCTGAGAGGTGCCCAACCAACACTTACATTGCTCAACCAAATGAGAAATCCCTTCCAATAGTTTGTTGAAATACCTTTGCACACTATTGTCGCTTCCAACGCCCACACAACACTTACTTTTTTCACACAGGTTGCTTCCCATTGTTGTGTTCTCTTTCACCTGGAGATCATTGTCCCAAAATGAATTGTTCCTTCTTCTTTTTGTTGCCTTCTTGCTGTGTTTTTCTCTCTCATGGTTATTACTCCCCTTTTACAAGACTCTGTACCACTTCATTTTGAAACCTTCTAATTTTCCATGTCTTTCCATGTCCCTGCCCAGACCAATAAATCCCTTGGCCAACACAACCCACCCTCCTTTAATTTCTTGTCATTTCTTTCTTGTAAATTTATCCAATAAAGCATGGTCCCGTCCTCCTTGGAGAGACCCATTCACTTCTTTTAGCTCCATTTAATTTTCAGTCAACTTCATTTAAACCCAAATTAGTCCATCGTGTCCATGAAATGGACTACTTCCTCCAAGTTCCCAAGCAACTTCCTCAACTCAAGCTATGGAATTTATGTCCCTTTCTCTTGGGAAATTAATTGTGATTACATTTCCAATAATAATTACATGGAAAACATTTACAATATTTGTAAGAGGTAATTTTCAAAATGGATTGTTACACCCAATATTCTAAGTTTCCCAAAGTGAAGTTTAGGTCCTTGCCTAGGACAACTTTGTTAGAACTGAAACTTGAAAGTCAAGCAATAGAGGACCAATATTTTGGTCAGTCAATGTACGAACCATATACATTGATAAAATTAAGGATCAAATCCGATTTAGCAAAGGTGAGATCCATATCCAACAATGGCTTCAATGACAAAGTTGAATTTAGGGATCCATCCTGTAATTAGGCCTCCAGATTAGTCCATAACATCAATTGTCAAAAAGTCCCAATCTGGAAGGATTTAAAGCAAAATAATGGTATCATTTTCTCCATCCAACATGGTTTCTTAAAGGAAAATAACATGGGGGGAGAAATGTTCATAGAGTCTCCTCAAAGCCAATTTTTTAGAGGTATTGACTAAACCCTTGTAGTTAAGTGAGGTAACTTTCATGAGGAACCTTTAGGAGGGCTTGTAGCTCTAAGCGCCCTTTGAATCAAGGTTTGTTTCCCAAATTGAATCTCATAATATTCATTATGTTGGCCTTTTGAAAGGAATGCTTTTTGACCTCTAGAAGAAGAGGAGATAATGAGATCCTCAATAAGCCCTAAGCCACGACCAGGGTCAAAGGGGGTAGGGAGAGATGTGGTAGGGGGAGGGGTAGAAGAACTATCCAAATATTGTAGATTGTAGTGACGTGGGGAGACCAGAACAGATGAGGATGGTGTTGAAAAGTGTAATTAGGTGCAGTCTTTATAATGACATGTAATTTTGATTTTATGTAAAAGAAGAAAAGAAGAAAAATAAAATTATTGTAATGCTTGCATCATGGATTTATGAGCAAGATATTTTATTTTTAGTTAAGGCTCCCATTGTGAGCCCTTATGGATTTGGTCATCTACTCATAAAATTCTAAAGAGTCATTGTCATGTAATGAAGGCATGTTACACATTGTAAAGATTCATATTTTTTTATTATGTAAATTCACCCTCCAAGACCTTGTCACTTGTCTTCTCTCAAGTCGGCTCACAATGAAAGGATAAATCTAGAAGATGAAGTCTACCTACTCCAGAGATCATGTCGGCCTAATGGACATGGACAAACAACTATATATAGCAGTGCTCAACCTCATTTGGAGGATATCAATTTGGTGAAGCAAGTTTGAAATAACAAGTGCACAGATCATATTAGAAAGATCCTTAAAGCCAATGAAGAAAGAAGGAAGGACAACGAAGGAGAGGGTCATCATTGTGGACTGTTTTCGGCAGGTTTACCCTCACACATGTGAGAATTTCAAGTCCAAAGTTGGAAAAGGAAGATTGAATATTACAGTCACTAAAAGGTGATCTTGTTTGGGTGAATTCTTCGCTAAAGGAATCCAAGTTAGATAAATAATATTCTCTCTCAAGGAGAAGGCTATTTGAGAAGCCAAATCTGATCTAGGGTTTCTATTGTGAAGAAAATAGTTGCAAATCTACAAGAAGAAGTCAAAATTCTGAAGGAAGCTGAGAAGAGGAAGAAGAAGAGAAGCATTGATCTAAGGGACAAGAGGAGGCTTGTGAATTGGTCTTGGAAGGGCTCTAGTGTCAAGGGTTTTCGTCATGGAATTTGTATTCATCAATTGAAGGTTATATAAGGAGAATTTGTGTGGGTCTTCCTCTTAAAGTGTGAGACGTTTTGGCCCTGGCTCATAACCTACATTCTATGTCTCTTGCCTATTTATGTTCATGCATTGGTAGTTGTTTACGAATAAGAACACTAATAATATAATCAGAAGAAGAATATCATAATATAAAGAAGTAAAAAACACTCACAAGCAGTTACTAATAGTAGAGAAATCACTTATCTATTGATGCCTTAGATTTCTCAACATGGTATCGAATCTAAGGTGACAAAGTCAAGGAGAGGGCATCTAATTAAAGAGACACATAAGGATCGAGTTTCAAGAAAGGTATCAAAGCAAGTCGAATAATAACAAAATGAAAGTTGAAAGTTCAATATCTACATCATATCGAAACCCTAGATCAAAGAAATATACTTCACCAAGAGTCTTGGAATCATCAAGGAAGCAGAAAGAAACATCAAAACCTTAGAAGCATTTTCATGATCATCACTCATCCATCATCTAAGGGGTAGAAGCTTTTTCAAAGACTAAGGAATGCTAGATCGAATAAAATTTTCATCATCTTCAAAAGGGTTTGTGAAGCAAGCTCTCTTTCATTAAAGCAAAGCTTTAACCTTTGAATAACTCCATCAAAGTGATCTCTCTCTCAAAGAGATCAAGGATGACTCTTGTAGAAAATAATCTATCAAGTAATAGTATTCTACTATCTATATCACTATCAAGTTAAAGGAGGAAGCAAGTGGAGAAAGCAACATCTACTCAAGTAAGTATATTACTTCACCTGAATCTATCAAAATGTCTTTTTGCAAGGAGAGCAACAAATTAGTTGGGGCTTCAAATTTTCTTGCATGGAAGAAAAGAATAGACCTAAACCTTATTAAGAATGAAGCCATGGATCAAATCAATGAGTTAATAACCCAACTTCCCAAAGAATATACTCAAGCACTTGGTAAATACATGAAAGGGGAAGTGAGGGCCCAAAGGATTCTCATAGAATCCATCAAAGACTCCCTCATCCCATATGTATCAAAATTAGATACTTCAAAATATATATATATGACAAATTGGTAGAGTTGTTTTGTGTAAGTACTGTATGAGAAGTTATCTCTCTAAGGAAAGAACTATACAAATTGAAGATTTGAAAGGAAGAAGGAATAACCTCATATTTCATGAGGATTTCAGAAATAAAAGATCAACTTCAAGGTCTGGGTGAAATAATGTCTGACAGAGAAATGGCCACTGTAATATTAAATGCACTATCAAAGGAATGGGGCAACTTCACTTCAAGTACTTATGGGAAGAAATAAGCCACTCCTTTCCAAGATCTATGTCATTGTGCAAGATCGAAAAAACGAGATTAAAGGCAAAAAATGATGTAGGATCGAATGAGAAAAACCAAACATATGTTGTTATGAAAAAAAGAAAAGGAAAGTTTGGTAAATTTGGTCCTCATAAGAAAAATAAGAACATGTCTAAGGTTCAATGCTATGGATGTCAAGAATATGGGCACTATAGAAGAGATTGTCCTAAACTTAAAAGGGACAATAACAAGAGAAATAAGGAAGAAGCCCATATTACCGAAGAAGTGGAAGAACTTAAGATCAAGAAGCCTAAGAAGGAGGAAGTGTGAGATCTCTACTATGACTCAGATAATATCCTTCACTAAAATTACTCTTCAATCGTGTAAATTATAGTTATCAAGATAGGAAGCATTGTGAATAAGATAGGATGCATCATATTAGAAAATGACATCGTAGTAGAAGCATTATAAGTAAGATCTTGTGACGTAGGTAACATGAAGGATGTCTCGAATAAAATATATGGAATTCAACTATGAAGGATATAACTCTTGGAAACCTCATTGGAAGCTCAAGTGACACTTATGGAAAAAGGAAGAAGTCATCTAAGACAAGGCTCATCATACATCAGTCAAAAGGTAACATCTGCAGGATAGGATATGCAAGATCCTCAATATTCTCTGATGGAATCTTCATTACAAGGTTCACCGATCATGAGGGGAAGCAAGTTTTTCATCAAGAATTCCAAACTTGTGAAATTCATGGGATGATGGTATGATGACATAATAGTGAAGCATATCAAGGTAATGAAGCTCATTCATTCAAAGGAATTTGTTGCAAGAAGTTTGGATGGCCCAAAATGAGGTATGTATGCTTACATTTGATATTGTGGAAGTCATGCCATATGGTTTCAGATATCATGAACCAATGATCTATCTTAAGAGCATGATTAAAAGAAAGGATCTCCTCCTTCAAAGGGATGCACGAATGCATGGGTCACATATTTACTAGATGAAACAAACATAATATGTCCTGATATGAAGTATGAGGTGGTTGATTGCAATTGAGGAACTTTGATTGCAAGCTCCTTGGAAAGAAATATGTGAAGAAAGGAAGGAAGATATCATGGAATATGCAACAATGGTAAAGGCAATAAACATATGAAAAAACAAGAATATTTGACTATGATATCTCCCAGAAAGATATGAAGACTCTAATGGAAGTATGGAAAAGATGGATACCCTTGAAAATAAATATCCTTAAGAGTGTTGAAAAGTGTAACTAGGTTCAATCTTCATAATGACATGTAATTGTGATTTTATGTAAAAGATGAAAAGAAGAAAAATAAAATTATTGTAATGCTTGCATCATGGGTTTCATAAGCAAGATATTTTAATTTTAGTTAAGGCTCCCATTGTGAGCCCTTAGGGATTTGGGCTTCTAGTCATAAAAGTATAAAGAGTCATTTATTGTCATGTAATGAAAGCATATTACACATTGTAAAGTGTCATATTTTTTTTTTGGGTAAATTCACCCTCCAAGACCTTGTCACTTGTCTTATTTCAAGTTGGCCTACAATGAAGGATAAATCTAGAAGATGAAATCAGCCTAGTCCAAAGATCATGTTGGCCTAATGGACATGGAAAAACAACTATATATAACAGTTCTCATCCTCATTTGGAGGATATCAATTCAGTGAAGCAAGTTTGAAATATCAAGTGCACAAATCATCCTAGAAAGAGCCTTAAAGCCAACGAAGAAAAAAGGAAGGATAACGAAGGAGAGGGTCATCATTGTGGATTTTTTTGGGCTAGTTTACCCTCACATGTGCGATAATTGCAGGTCTGAAGTTGGCAAAGGAAAATTGAAGATTGCAGTCACTAAAAGGTGATCTTGTTTGGGTGAAGTCTTTGCAAAAGGAAGCCGAGTTAGAGAAAGAAGAGTCCATCTCAAGGAGAAGGCTATTTAAGAAGCCATATCTGATCTAGGGTTTATATTGTGAAGAAAAGAGTTGTAGACCTACAAGAAAATGACAAGATTCTGAAGGAAGATGAGAAGAGGAAGAAGAAGAGCAACATTGATCTAGGGGAGAAGAGGAGGCTTGTGACTTGGTCTTGGAAGGGCTCTAGTGTCAAGGGTATTTGTCATGGTCTTGGAAGGGCTCTAGTATCAAGGGTCTTTGTCATGGTCTTGGTATTTGTTAATTGAAGGTTCTATAAGAAGAATTTGTGCGGGTTTACCTCTCAAAGAGTGAGAGGTTTTGGCCTTGGTTCATAGCCTACATTTTATGTCTCTTGTCTATTTATGTTCATGCATTGGTATTTGTTTGATGAATAATAACACTAATAATCTAAGTAGAATAAGATCCTAATCTAAAGAAGTAAAAAACACTCATAAGAAGTTACTGATAGTAGATAAATCACCTATTTATTGATACCCAAGATTTCTCAACAGAGGGAGGGTAGGATTTCGAGGAGGTGGGGTGCAAAAGGAGAGGCCCTCGATGAGGGGAGGAGAAGGGATAGAAGGGAGCACAGAGGAAAGGGAGAAGAAGGCCGGGGGGGACGGGGATGGGCGAGGAGAGCCTAAAGAGGGGTATGAGAGGGATAACGAAGAATTAGTATGTGATACTTTAAGAGAACACACAATAAACCACAACTGATCTTTTGAATAAAAGAAGAAACTGGGGGGTAAAAGATCCCATACCTAGATTATGAAGAGCATTAGAGAAGAGGGGAGATGTTGTTGAAACCTGAGTTGCTATGACCTCCATGGATTGGTGTGCTTGAATCTGAAGAGACTTTGAAGAAGGTGATATCTAAATAAGATCCATGCTTGTAGGAACTTCTTTGTTTACTGTAGGTGAAAAGGTCTTCGGGTATTTCTTGAGAGATTCTAGGGTAACATGAGGAGATTTTGCAAGAGATGGAGGGAGAGTGTCTTAGTAGAATTCACTTTTGCGAACACATTTTTTCGTGTTCCCTTTTTTAATTGCATAGTCCCAACTTAAGTGCCCATAGACAGGGCAATGAGAGCATTTAAATAATATCCCTTTGTAGTCTATGTTTTGCTTGTGAGTAATTGAATCCACATTGATGAAAATGGACTTGGGGAACCCCTCACACATATTTAGGCCAACCAGAATACGAACAATCAACATTACACCAATTTGTTTGAAATAAAGGTTAGCTTCATAGAAAAACCCTGGAAAGTTCCCAACCTCCTGAAAGATACTTTCATACAAGAAGATTGGTGGGAGAGCTTGGAGATGGACCTAGATAGGCACCAAATCCATTTTTTTGCTTGGGCATCAAAATTTATGGTCCAATTCTTTAGTAGGAGAGCTTGAGAACCCCAAGTCCATTTCTGGCCAAAATTTTCCCAACATCCTCTGTGCTCGACAATTGCCATCCCATCCCTTGTTTTATGAAGAGCATGCAATGAGTTGAGTACCCTAGTAAGGGTTTGAGATTTAGTTCCATCCACCTGCATAGAACCACCATGTATATTCTTCGACTAATGAATCAACCAACCACCACTTTGTCTTTCATATCTTGGATTTTGTTTCAAAGAACTTCCTTTCCTAAGACTAGAGACGATTCCTTAGAGTGACACTTGATGCATTTCCGAGAGGGTTTTTTAGGTGGACTATCTGGTGGAGCTATAGGGTCAACCTTCCCCTAAGAATAACTACCTAGATTGAGCATTGTCAGTGTAAGGAAATCATTTAGGAAATTGGAAGAGGGGGAAAGGGAGGCAGTTTATCGGTAAAGAACTAGGAGGTAACCACACTGTAACACGAGTGTTTGGTCAATTCAATGTCCTTGAATTGGCAATCATAAATTGTTAACCAGGGTGCATAGACCGAAGAAGTGTAGGTGCACAATATGTGCTTAGAAGCTATCTTAGTATGTCGTTATGCATTTGTCACAATCTAGTCCAAGGGTGGAGGTGATGTTCTTAGTTGAACTAATGTTGTCATTCTTAAGGATAAGTTTCCTAGGAATCAATTATTGTTTAATCAATTTATGGATGATGTGAAGGTGGCTTTACTTATGTTAAGTTGTTTGGAGTTTGATTTTAAACCTTCTTGTTGAAGCTCCTAATCTTCTAAGTGTAAAATAGAATCTTACTCTAGCATCTTTGAAGGAATTACTTTTGAACTCAATTGTTTTAGGAGAAGTCTTCTTACTTGTTCAATTTCTGTTCAAGCATTGTAATCCAAGCAACATTATGAATTGAACACACTTAATTATGTTTGATAATAAGCAAAGAAAATAATTGTGCAATACCAGGTATAAAGCAAAGTAAACAACAGTCTAATCTAGGCATAAAGCAAAGTAGAATTCTTATGCAGGTAACGATTTGAAATCATTATATAACATATTCACACAAAATAGAGTAATTGAATAATTGAAAGAAATCAGATTGCATTCGATAAAAACCTGACATTGATTGCAGGGGCCCTCCACATAGTAGTTCATAGCTTTAAACCAGTACAATACTTGCACACAAAAACCAAATTCATTCACATGGAAATCATAAATTGTTCAGAAAACATGTCATAGTGCACACCCAAATACCAGTGTGGCCATTGAATTCATAACATGTCTTTTACATAATTGTATGAGAATAAGCCTAATATCTCTTAACCCTGTCTAATATTATATCATGAAACCGTCATTTTTCTATTTCTAAAGCAAAACGATAAGGTTTTAGCTTATCTCGGCTCTGTATTGCATTAATTTGATGGTTGACTTGGAGTTTGACAGCGATCTCCTGTGCCACCTTTGGAAAATGGTTTCGAGTGAATAGGAAGGTATTCATGAGGGAATCACCTCCTATCCATCCACACCTTTTGTTACTGAACTGGAGCTCTAAAACCTCGCGAACAATGAACGCAACCATGGAATCCTGGGCTAGCTGTGGAAACACGTCAATTTGGTAGCTAATTGCAACTTTAATTAAAATAATAGGGTATTCAGCTGAATATGAACAAGAAAACATACTAATGCATACCTTCATCAAAACCTTGGAGATATGGCATTATTAAGTGGTGCATATATATGAAAAAGAGAGGATTATTGGGAAAAAAGGATGTCATGGTAGGGAAATCTTCAGACTCTACATTCCCCCAGATTGGAGATGTTGTATGTCCTCATACACTTCCTCTTTGTCTTATGCTTGTGTCTCTTGTTTGTTATTTCCCTTTGTCACCGATTTCTTCTTTCTGGCAGAGATTGGAATTCTAGGCTTCCTCATTAGGATTTTGTCCTTTAAACTGGTTATCTTTCTCTACATAATTCTGTTCTCCTTTTTCAGCTTCTTGTTTTTCTTATACCACAGGCTTAGATGTAAGATTAAATTATCACTCTTGGTGATTTGTATTTCACTCTGTGTCTTCAGGGCTTGATTTTCATTTTTAAGATACCAATTCAATGTTTCCAGTTCAAATATCTCCTGCTTCAAGATGTTTGAGGCTGATTGTTCATTTACCTGGTTGCTTCCTTCTCCAGGGTTTTGTATTGTTTCCTTTGTTGCTATCGCCTTCCTTTCCAATGATTCTATGTAGTCATATATTTCTTGTTGTGCAGGGTTCAATACTTGGGCTACGTATCAGGCTCCCTAGAGTGAGTTGTAAGGCTGTGGTGATGATCTTGGTGACCCTTTTGGAGAATCCCCAAAGCTTCCAATTAGCTCATCCCCTATTGATTCAATCTCTGTCGGAGTGTTTTCTGTTGGCTCTTCTTCAGTCAGCTCATTTTCCTCCAGGTTGATGTATTCTGTAATTTTTTGTGTGGTTTGTTGAGTTGTGCTCAACCTTGTGCTTCTTCTCAACCTTGGGGTTTGTGTTTTTTGCACTTTCCTCCTTTTATCCTCTGATTTTCCTTTTAGAGGAGAAGTTTCAATTCGTGAGAGTTCTTCCTTTCCTCGGCTAGCTTTCTTTCTTCTAGAGTTTCCCCTCTTCATTCTCTAAAAATATTGACTATGGGAAACTCTTCTTCTGTTACCTCTGTCTGAGTTTGAGGTGCCTATTCTTTTGTCATTTCTATGGTTATTTTCCTCCCTCTGAGGGTCCTACTGCTAACTGGTTTTTCTGGGGATCTTTCCTCGAAATGATTCCTTATCAAGAAACTTTCCCATTCATCCCCTGTACTTTGGAGGTGAAATTCAACCAATATTTTCACTAGACCATGATGGTACATGGTGTTTTCTATGCATTGAACTTTATTTTGAACATTTGTAGCCATTTTCCCGAGGCTATTCAAGAGAAAATAGGAAGATTCATCTGATGATCCTCCAGGAAGTGCATCATCATTCTAATATGATAAAAATACATATGTCCAAACCTACCCTCACAAGTGATAAACTTCTGAAGCATAAACAATAAGTTTCTCCATTTACCTTTAAGAGCAGAGCTTGGAATACCTTTCTTGTAGACCGTCGTGTCCATGTTTGGATTCTTAAGAAAAACCCTCCAGTATTCACTATCAATCCCACTGTTTTTAAACCATTTTTCCCATGCCTTGGCAACTTGGTGGCCTCAGCGATCATATACTCTGTTACTGTGAGCTTGATATGCCTAATTTTGGCCTCCATTCCATCTAAGGAAGTTGCGAATGTCTTGATTACCTCTTTGTGGAAACTGCTAAACTTCTCAATGAACTGCAACCATTGTCTTCTTTGCAGCAACTCCCTAGTTTGTGGGTACCCTTTTAGGAATTTCTTTCCTGCTATATCTGTTTGAACAATTACCCCCATGTTGAAGGATGCTTTGCCTTGAAGATTGATTACCTTGACAGGAAAATGGGACTGGTGGGTTTTGCTAACTGGCAGAAAGATGGAGTAATGGTGAACGAATATAGTAGTGTAGGAATAGGGAAGAATGGATGTTCAAAAGGATTATGGAAATGGATTTGACCATTGGATGTATTCAAACTTATGATTTGGTAATTAAGTTGGCAGATTTGGTGCAAGGTCATGATATGACTTCTAGAGTGGTGGCATATGATATTTTGTTAAACAACCATTACCCTTAGGTTATAATGGTTTCACTTTAGTACTGTATTTTCTTATTCATACATGCCATATATCTTTCCCTATTGTTAAATTAAAGCAACACATACCTTTAATTTTCTATTGCTAACCTCATTTGTTGTCCTTTGATCTTCTGCAGGTGCATCGTTGTCAACTGTCCTTTAATCCAGATCACCAAGCATTCTTGTAGTCTTTAAAATTATTAGGCTACATAAATTCATTTGGCTGCAGAAACTTGTCCAAGCTACAGAAAGTTGGACGAGCTGTGGAAAGTTGTTGTTTCTGCAACTTAAAAGAAAGAAAACTTTAGTAGATGAGCTTTATTATATATTTTTTTGAAAAGAAAATTTGAAGTGCCAATAAATTGGTTTTCACTTTAAAGTTTCTATATAAACATGCCAACAACATGTTGTTCATGTTTAATTTTTTTTTATTTTTTTTTTTATTTTTGTTTTTTTATTTTTTTTTTGTTATATGTATATATACCAATGCATATATACACATATAATTTATTTATTATTTGTTATATATATATATATATATATATTAAATAAAAGTATTAATTTATTATTATATTTATTATATTTTTTATTTTTATTTTGAAAAAAAAAAAAAAACAAACTGAATGAAAATTTCTAAGGTGGAAAAGAAAAAAAATCTTCTTGACCATCTTTAGTTCTTAATTATCCTGAAATATTTTGACAAATTCCTCTCTTGTTAATGGTTTCTGATAAAGCTTGAGTCAATGTCCATTTACTAATAGAGGAGTTCTTTCTTCATCAATAGTTCTGATTCTAACTGCACCATTATCAAAGATATTCTCAACCTCATAAGGTCCAAGCCAATGGATTTGGAATTTCCCTTGAAAATTTTTGAATTTTGAATCAAAGAGCAATGCCCATTCTCCCAAATGAAACTTCCTCTCTTTAATATACTTATCATGCCATCTTGACCTTTTTTGTTGCACTAAGTTGGTCCTCTGAAAGGCTTCTTGTCTGATCTCATCATGCTCATTTAATTGTGTCATCCTTTGCTTCTAGGCTTCTAACAAGTCAAGATCTAATTGGACTGTTGTCTTATAGGTTTGAATCTGTAACTCTATTGGAAGTAAGACTTGCTTCCCATAAACATCATAGGGAGTATGTCCTGTAGTGTTCCTCCATGTAGTCCTATAGGCCCATAAGGCTTCTGGAAGTTTTTCCACCCAGTCTTTCCTGTGTAGATGTACAATCTTTGTAAGGATAGCTTCAATTACTTTATTTGTGGACTCAACTTGTCCATTAGCTTGTGGATGATATGGAGTTGACTTCTGATGTTTTATCTTGTATTGGCCCACAAGCTTCTGCACTAATCTGGATGTGAACTGTGTCCCTTGATTTGTTACAATTTCTCTTGGCAGACCAAAGCGAGTAAAAATATCCTCAAAAATAAATGAAACTACAGTATTTTCAGTAGGAAAAGGAAGTGTTTTAGCTTCTACCCATTTAGTGGCATAATCAGTATATACCAAAATATACTTCTTTTGCTTTGAAGGTGAACTGATTGGTCCAACAAAATCTAGTGCCCATTTTCAAATGATCCAATAAGTACCTGTGGTTGCAATGGCATCTCATTTGAAAGAGTAGGTTTGCCCATTCTCTAACAATTGTCGCATCTCTTAACATATTCCTTGGTGTCCCTGAAAATTGAAGGCCAATAATATCTTAAAAGCAAGATTTTGTAAGCAGTTCTTCTATCAGACAAATGTCCTCCGCATGGCTCATCATGACAAGATTTTAATATCTCTGGTATTTCGTCCTCCCGAACACATCTTCTGATGATGAGGTCTAGTCCCATCTTATAAAATTCTTCATTTATCCATGAGTAGGATGTGCTATTGTGGACTATTCTTCTTTTTTCTCTAGGGGTTAAATGAAATGGAATTTTTCCTGTGGACAAATAATTAGCAATATCTACATACCAAGGTGATTTAGTAGATACTGCAAAAAGATATTCATCAAGAAATTTATCTTCTACGGGTTGATCATTGTTTTGATTTTGTATTCTAGATAGAAAATCGACAATTGTGTTTTGTTTTCCTAGCCTATCTAGAATGGTTATGTTAAATTCTTGTAAAAGTGTTGGGTTGTGTTATATTCTTTCCACAACTAACCTACGTGGTGAATTGGGGGGTTTTGGGGGGGGCAGGGCGGAGCCCCCCCTTTGTTGCACCGATTGTGTAGCGAGGGGGTCACAGGGGTTTGAGGGGGGCAGGTAGCCCCCCTCTATGGTGTCCGAGGCAGCGCCCCGGGAATTTTTTGTTTTTGGACCCTATATTAGGTTGGGCAAACCTACCTATGGTTTTTGGTCCATGGTTTTGGACGCGATGGTTTTTCGGTCCATGTTATTGGATGCTTCGGCATGTATAAATATCTATTGTAACATTGAAAGGAGCATAATGAAAAATCAAGCTAGTAGTCCCGGTTTTGGGATCCAGGGGAAAATCTCTATGCATATCTGTTTTATGTGTTATGCTCTCGCATTGTTTATTTTCTTTGTTTTAGAATTCGTATGCAGGTAATTTCTGTACAGGGTTAAGACATACATTTGGTATTAGAGCAGTTTTGGCTTCAAGGGGACGCCTTTGTTGCTGAGGGGTTTCGCTCGGGCCTGTGGTAGACCCTGTTTAGTGGGAGATCTGCGAGATTGATTCTAGTAGTGAAAGAAGATGGCGAGCAGCGGAAAGATAGAGATTGAGAAGTTCAATGGTCAGAGTTATGAGTTGTGGGAACTCAAGATGGAGGATCTGTTGGTGGATAAAGATCAGTGGATGGCAGTCGATCCGGGTACTAAACCAACGGGAGTGACCAATGAAGAATGGAAGAAATTGGATTGGAAGGCAAAGAGCACAATACGATTGTGTGTCTCAGATTCAGTATTGCTGAATGTATCAGGGGAAGCTACGACGAAGGCTCTGTGGGACAAGTTAGGGACTTTGTACCAATCTAAGTCTCTGGTGAATAAACTATTTCGGCGGAAAAATTTGTATAACCTGAGGATGAAAGATGGAGACTCGGTGACAGAGCATCTGAATGCGTTTAACACTGTGGTAAGTCAGTTATCATCTGTTGATATTAAAATTTCAGA
>APFE030458291.1:16239-26891 GCA_000404065.3 Pinus taeda
CCTTAGACTCCTATATATAGAAAGGAGGTCTTGTCATTTGTATCATTCAAGAATTGTTCATTTTTGTAATGTAAAGGAGGTTGCCTCCTCGAAAAGGCTTGTTTGTAAGGACTTTATCTATATTTTCTATCTTTTTGTGAGTTGGTTTCATAACAAGGGGCCAATATATTATAGGAAATTGTGTTACTTCTAGTCAATAGGCATGCAAACTAGATCAATAACCATCCATGAGGATGTTATCATCATCCTTACATAAATCCCTAAGCATGGCCTTTCCAAATAACTAAATTTCCAAGTCTAACTGCAAAATATTAGTGCTTTTAAGGCCCAACACACCCCTTTAGAGACTTGCATTGAGTAGCAAGTTCCTCATTTCTACATTGGTATTGATCAATAATAACTTGCCCTTCCTAGGGATGTGTTGATTCTAGAAATTTAGGAAAATTAAAAAGGATATCGAAGATTACAGGAGTCTCTTTAACCATTTACCCTGGATAAGAACCTTGAATCCTCTCTGATCCTACCTTGGATATTTCACCTCTTATCCCTTGATATCATCCTCCCATCTTAAGTGTATCTCAAGCTGATGTTGGTAAATGGATAAGACTTCCTAATCTACCATCCCTCTCCTATAAATTTATTTCCACCTACAACATCAGAGTTGGCTTTTAGAGATTGGTCATACCCTCATCCTCCTGCCTTGAATCTAAGAGAGTCATCATTTTCATGAATAAGGGTGACATTGAGGTGTGTTTTGTGACAGGGAAGGAAAAGTCAGCTTAGGGAGAATTCTACAAGATCAAGTACCATTATTTCTTGTAAACTCTCTGCTATTTATATTAATACAAAGAGTATACCATTTTCCCATATGTGTTATGCTACATTTACATTCATGTATTTCAATGCTTTGTTGGTCCATTGAATAGGGAAATCTAATTATGCTACGTAGTTGTTGTTGATCTTTGGATTGTTATGAATGTTTGTGTAGGTTTTAATTATAGCAATCAGAGCTACAATCAGAGCTTACAAGCTAGGAGGAAAGTAAATCTTATGACAGATTCCAAGTAAGCCTCTTTCCCATTCTTCAATTTATCTAAGGGAAACACTATGTTCTTTGCTTTCTATTGTTCTATGGTAGTCCACTATGTTTAGGGAAGATACTTTTGTCTGCAGTCATAACTTACACCTAACAACGAAGATAATGCACTCCATAGGTCCTCCAACCAATATTGGCCCTACTACCTTTGACTTTTGGGGGTACTCAACTTTGACTAGCAAAAACTTTCAATCCAGGATGCCATTTCTGAACTTCCACATACCACTGGAAATGTCTCTCAAAGCTCTGTCCATACAAGTGGATTTCAATTGCAATTATAGTGATCTTATGAGATAGAAATGGCTTTAAATATCATGTAGCCTCCTTAACTAGTTCCACAACTATAGTTCACCAATATTGTTATAAATATATGATATGTGGAACACCTTTTCCATATATGTGATGTTATTCCTTCTTCTTGCAATCTTCTCTACTTTTTCATTACATTAACTATGATATTGATACAAAACCATTGACAACCCTTGTCCAACATCCTCCTTTTTCCAACAACAACTCTGTCGGCATGACATCAATGAGCATGTCCTTGAAAACATATGGATACCTCTCATCATCTTCACATTCCTCTAAAATAAGTTATTTTCCATTGCCATAAAAAAAACATATTTACAAAAGTATTCCTCTTTAGCATTGATGGAAACACCATGATCAACTAAAACAATATCATAAAGAAACATGAAAAGATAAGTGTACTCTTTGTCTTCTTCTCGTTTGCATGTTGCTATTTTTTGTATTTTTTTTCTTATATACTTATATTGTTGGAATCTCTTTCTGATTTATGACCAATACTTATCCATATTTTTTATTTTTTTTGAGATACTTCTTCATCTTAGTCTGAAGTTCATCTCCATATTTTTTTTTATCAACAATACTTCTGCTCTTTTGACATCAATGATAAATATACCAACATCCTCCCCCTATCAATAATCTCCCTCTATACTTTTGATTCCTTGGACTTGTTAACTACTTCTTATTATTTTGAAAAATTTGGGTCTGTCTAATATGATCCAAGTAGATTATTTCTATCATGTGAAGAAGATTTAGTAGAAGGGAGAGGAGTACTTACTTAAAATCTCTTCCTCAAGTATTGAAGATGGATCTCTTTCTATAACACACATGATTTTACAACTAATGCCTGAGCTAGGCTTACATTCATAATAGTGCCTCCTCCTAGAAACATACACTATACCTCTTGCAATAATAGAAACTTACGTTGTGACTAACATCATCAACTTGTCAACTCATGAACATCAAAGTAAAACACTTGGTAGTGCTTATATGAAAAACGTAAAGGGACTTTCATCAATTCGTGCTTAAATTAATAGCTCATACTCTACTTGATAGAATTTTAATGACACCACAATCACCATGATACACTTTACTCATCATGAATAATAACAACATTCAAATAAGGACTCTTTCACCAACACTTGGACTTACAATCTCATACTAACAACATGAACACCACAATCTAACAAAAATATAATGATAGTTAATACCAATTGATAATACCATTGGTACCAAGTGTTAATACCTTTGAGACCAATCATACCAATTGTGTAGCTGATACCAAGTATTCAACACTTTTTAATTAAGTTTTATCCTCATGTGATCATGCTCTTTTCACCAATATTCGTTCTCTCCAAAAATATTATGCATGATACCAATTTCTAATTAGAACATTCTGGAAGCATCAACACTCAAACTATTCTTTAGCAACTCAAAAATTTTGATAATTAAAACAACATTAATTTGTAGCAAACACCATTAGCTTATGCCATCCATTCCTGTCCTTAAGCAACAAACAACTAATACTTATTGATGATGCCAGTTGTTAATGAATAATATAATAATAAAATGTTAACTTGAGTATACGCTCCTTATGGTTATGCTTTCTCTTTTCATTGGGAATCTATAAACATACTTGCACAAGACAAGAAAACTTTGATAGTAAACATATCATCATTCTTGTTCTATCATATCCATCTATGCTTAGTTTTTCAATCTAATTTAGTAGCACATTGAATCAACCAGAATACTTAGCAACTCTAGTGTTATTAGCTTTATAAACTAAATAAAAAACAAATGGGGCATGCTTCCCTTAACCTTCAAATACAATATTAGGCTTATTCCTCCCCTTGCATTTGTCATTTATGTCTTCTATTGAATCAATCCTCTTCTTTCCAATGAAGAGGAACAAGAGGTATACCCCCCCAAGTAGATTATCTCTTGTTTTCTTTGACACCCTAGCATGTTGAGTTTCTATTTGGTCAACACCTTAAGATGATAACATGCATTGTTTTGCTTAACTAAGTTACTTCCTGTTGTAGTACGAGCATACAAGCCACTGATCATTCCTTTTGTTAGTACCAAGTAAATATAATCTACAAATTACCTCTATCTCTTCTTTATCATTTTTGTATGTGCCTTCCTTCTGCAATGAAGAACCCGTAAATTTGATGCTCCTTTTGCCTGATTGGAGTCTCTCTATTGCAGGTTATATGGGATAAATATAGCAAAGGTATTTCAAGCTTTGATATATTAATATTCCGCCAGAAATCTTCAAAGAAAGACATTGGTCTCTGTTTTCTCCATGCACCATTCTACCTACCTCTCTCCTTGTTGTTGTAATAAGTCATGTGTAGTTCTTCTTGCTGGATACCAACATGATTCTTTCATTTTTTTGACTTGTTATGGAAAGGAGGTGAATTATTTCTAGGTTCACATATAACTACTTTGTGCTTGAATTTTCCACACCTATATCATTCAACGTTATTTAAGAAGGGGGCAAAGGAATTATTCTTACAAAAACTTCCAATCGTCCAATTTCTAGGACTGATATACTGCCCTAATACTATTGGGCCGCTAATAATATTAGATTTGAGGGAAAAAGGCTCTTTGTGCATGTTTGTTTCAATTTATTTGAGTAACTTGTGGTTTTTACTGAAATAGGGTGTCCCACCTACACTGTTTAACTTCTTTTCACCCTCTAGGCACTTAGAGGCAAAGTGCCCATTGTGACCACACTAAAAACATATGAGGGGATCCATTTTATTCTCTTCTATTTCAATATTGTTAGTTATTTATTTAACCAAGCTGGTGGGCCCATTTAATGTTTTTGGTTAATCTATTTCATCTTCTAATATTGTCTTGACATGAGGGGGGCTATGGTTGGTTTGAATCTCTTCTAGCATAATAGAGTTTTGGAACCTAGTCAATATCTCCTTTAATGTTCTATTATGCACTTCTAGCTCCATATTGATGGCTCTGAGATTCTACATCTACTAAGAAGATTATATGAGTTTCCTTTTCAAATAGATATTTTATTCAAAGATATTACAAATCAATATAAGAGCTACTAGATTCACCACTAGTGTCAATTTCACTTACAACTTGTTTAAGATCTTATTTCCTTGCTAACTCTAGGCATTCTTTTCTCACACATGAGATGTCATGTATTCTTCTATATCAAAGGTACACCCATTGTTTCATTGAATAATATCTAGATCTATTATTGCTATCAATGTACTTCCTTCTTCAGTACACCAAGATGAGAAACTTGAAGATAAATGGATTATTGTGTTACAATAACAATAAAAAATCAACTTACTTGCAAATTGCATCTCCTCTGAATCTTATTTGTGTTGATAAGCATCTTGGCCTCTTGATACAAGAGAATCATCATCAAATTCATGATCTTCAATACCCTTTGAATATTTGACCACTCCATCCTCTAGGGAAAGCCTCTTGATATCACATGCAACTTTGAATGAATGATCAAAGTTATAGGGGTATCTCTTTCGGAATTGCATGTTAGAGGACTCCACCACGGGCCAAGAAAAGGTTTATGCCACTCTATTGTTGTCTTATGTCTAGTAGGGCCTGCATCATCATAGAAACTCCCTTATGTGCACCGTTTGGCTCTTCCTAAGGTAACTCTACTGGGACTGTGTGTGACATGGCATCCACCGTGAGCCAATAGAAATGCTTCTTGTTGCATGCTCCTTTGTGCCACATTTTCCCAGATATTTTCTTATTTTTTCTACTATGTTTGGAAAAACACTAAGCTAACACACTTCAAAATTCCTCCAACCAATATTGACTCTACAATATTTGAATTTTTGGGGTACTCAACTTTGTTTATAAATAATTTCAATCCAAGAGACCATTTTGGAACTTCCATATACCACAAGAAATCTCTTTGAGAGATATACCCATATAAGTGGATTTCAATATAAATTGTAATGACCTTATGATCTTTAAATGGCTTAAAATAGCCTACATTTTTTCCAATCTGTTTCACCAGTATAGTTCGCCAATCTTCCTGGAGACATATAAGATTTACAACACCTTTTCCATACATGTGTTGATCTTCCTTCTTCTTGCAATCTTTTCTTATTTTCCATTGCATTACCTATGATATGGATAAAACACCATTGGAAATCCTTTTTCAACATCCTCCTTATTCTAGCAACACATTTTTCGATATAACATCAATTCCTTGAGATCAATTAGCATGTCCTTGAGAACATATGGATACCTCTAATCATATTTGTTGCCTCTTCCATCAATTCTTTTCCTTTTCTATCAATGAAAAAATCATAAATGTTTTTCCTTTGGCATCAATGATAATATATTTCCAACATCAACATGCCACATGTCTATCCATAAGTTTACTTGCTAGATTCTATCCACAACACTCAAAAGTATGGTACCTCTGGGACAAATGCCTCAGAAAAATCTCAAATATATGCTTCATAAATCTTGGATATATGGCATAGAAGGATTTTATATGTTCCTTAGATAATCTTGGATATATGCATTAGAAATCTCAGATATATGCCACAAAAAGCTTGGATAGATGCCTCAAAAAATATCACACTTGTGCCTTAGAAGATGTCCAACAAAGCTTTGCCTTGCTGCTGATGAATTGGCTCTATTAATAGTTTTTCATCCATGTGAAGGGACACATCTCTTTGATAGGTCAACTTTATTATTGGAGGTCTAACTTGGAGACACAAAAATATATTTTTTAAAATTCAAATTTTCTTTCTTTTAAATGTCGAAATAGGACATGATAAAATAATTTTCTTTTTGACTCAAATAACTTATTTTTTACTATATACAATATCATATGTTATGAATAATGAATTTATTTACAATTTTAACATATTGAGCATTGTATGATTAAAGAATCTTGAAGATTGGAATTATGCGAAAATGAAGGTTCAAATATGGATTTAAATATTTTTTATTATTTAATGTGAAATAATAATTGTTCTAGAAAAGGGTTTAAGGTGAATCTAACATCATTTAAAAATTTAGAAATGTGATCTTGTCACAACATGCAGAGAGCATGGTTTGTTTCTAACATATCCCCCCCCCACCCCCAAGTATAAGGGCTTAGTCTATACACATGAAACAAGAAATGAAGGAATGCACACTCTAGAGTGGTCGAGCCAAGAACATACTTACAATTATTCACAATAACTTTATGAAAGGGATATTTTGGAAAAATATTTCACTTAGGCTTAAACTCATTAGATTGTTGGTGAAACTATCCATCCACTTGGATAGATTTCGAGTTGTTTGAGATCAAGTTTGGGACGAATAATGAAAAAAAGAAACTTCGTTTGATCAAAAATCAAGTGCTACTATACTATTAATCTTATGGATTGTTGTAAATTTATTTAAATGATGATAAGATGAAAATTGATTCATTGCATTTATTTAAGAAAGGATAAAAGGAATAATCTAAAACCTAGAAATATTATAACCCCAATCTAACATATAATGAAACAAAAACAAACAAAGCATATGCATTTGGCCAACCAATCAGCATGGAAATAACATGACAATTCTCTAAATACACATAATGAACACGATACTTTGGAAACAATATTATTGATAATGCACACAAAATGCAGATGTGACTCCATAGAATAGACTAGAAAATTGACATAAAAAAAACTTCGCCATTGATAATTTAAATTTATTAGCTATCAATATTTTTTTCTTCACTTAATAGTCAATTCCATGGATTTATATTTTTATTAACTAAATCAAATGTCTATTTAGGAGATGAAATGTCTATTTAGGAGATGATAATTTGATAGCTAGAAAGTACTTTCAATGAGATTATTTCTATAGATACACTAAGCTTTTGAAATGTTAGAATATGGGATTAAATAAATTGCTTGAATATCAACAGAGAAATGAAATAGAACTAGAAACACGATGCACATGAGGACATTTGATTTGATAACATTTTTGAGTTGAAAGATTCATATCTGAGAGAAACATTGGCCAAATTGATGTACATATTAATGTGATAAACATGATGAAATCACTAAAAGTATGGTAAAATATTTGAAAGATAGATTAGGTTTTAGGGGAAGTGCTGCATTTAGCATTAGCAAGGCTGAGTGAGAGAAGTGCAGTGCTCTAATGGGAAATATTTATGTACATATTTCTCTTGTAAATATGGAATAAGCCTTGGCCATTAGTCCTCTTATAAAAATTCTTAGATGAACACCCAATTTCCCTTTTAATTATGGTTCAATCATCACTGTATTTATTTCATTAATGATGCAATGTAAAATAATTTAGGACATTGGTTTAAGAAATGACAAAATGTGAAAATAATTTAGGACATTGGTTTAAGCAATAATTCACATCATCAAGGATAGAAAAGCTTACCTCAAAAGCAACTATATAGTGGTTGTGTTGAACAACAAGCCTATAGTTAGTTATGCGACATAAACTCCTGTCACATGGAAGTCATGTCATAGGGGAGGGCCATATCTGTTGTTTCCATGGGCAAAATTTATCGTGGTAGAAATGGCTACCTGCATTTCATTTTTTTCAATTTGTACCATTTCAACTTTCGACCGAGATATTTATTTAGAATCTCCCACTCTTAACTAAGAGTTTAATTGTAATCTAAACTATTGAACTATCGTTTGTGCGTGATAAATTACTTTTTCCCAAATTTCAACTGAGAGTGTTAAATGGAATATAAACTCTCGACAAGGACTAGTAATTTTAATGTAAACTCTCATCCCAGAGTTTGTGTATGAGATTTAATTTTTTTTTTTTTTCAAACCTCTTGAATAAAACCTTATCCAACTCTCATCCTATAGGTTGCAATAGTGACATTAAGCAGAAGAAACACTTAAACAAAATATTTTTAAAAGAAATTTGTAGGCTCTCGACCAATAAAATATATTGACTTTTTTCTCGGCCAAGAATTTAATAAACATAGTGTAACTTATCCTTACATACCAAAAAGTGTTTCGCATTTTCATTCGAATCATTACACTTCTTATGGTTCTAGTGTTAATTTTCATGAAGTAATGACGTTGAGTTCTAATATGTTAAATCTAGAAAAATGTTATAATAGAGTTTATGGGTGATAATTATTGTGGGAGTCACTGCTTATTTGCTATTGACTATAGGGTTTATATTTTTAAGTATTAGATGTAATAATAAGGGATAGGGGTTACATGAATTAAATGTTTTAGGTGTTATATGGATAAAGGAATGAAGGATTTAACAATTATATCCATTATAACATATATAGATTAGGGGTTATAGGCATTATGGGTTGTGCGCCTTAAATGTTATAGTATAGGATCATGAATTATAGGGTCTATAAGGATTGCATTATGCTAGGGATTAATAATTATTAACATTAAATTTTGTAATGCTTACAAATTATATTAAGGGTTATAATAATTGCGGTGATTAAATTTAAATGGATTAGAGATTACACAATTAATGTAAATGATTCTATTGATTATAATGATTATGAATTAAGTCTCGTCAAACATGGGATTATAGAAGTTAAGAATATTATGTTAGATGTGTGAAGGCTATACATGGATAAGTTATAGAGGTTATGCGTTTTAGTTATTTAGAGTGAGAGATAGAAGCCATAGGTGTTAGGGTTTATGGATTCATTGCTAAATTTTTTAGAGGGATTTAAGGTTATATTAGGGGTTAACATTGCTTAGTGGTAAGGGGATATAGTTGATAGGGGTTATGTTTCCTCGGTTTTATTTACTACATAAACGATCATGAGGGATACTAGTTTGGTTATAAGGGTTAAATGTTGGAGTAATTATTAGTATGTTTTAAAGATGAATGGCTGTATGAGAAATTTTTTATGGTTATGAGGGTTAAGAATTGAAAGTTCTAGAATTACATGTGTGAGGGGTAATATCTTATATAGATTAAGAATGATGTGTTATAGGAGTAATATAATTATACATGTTTGGAAATAGGTGTATATAAGTTCAAGATTAAAAATAAAGGATTATTGTGGTTAGGTTAGAAGGATCTAAAAGGAATAGAAATAATATGATTCAAATATTGGAAATATGTGTGTTTTCAACAATTATGTACTATAAGTTCTATGTTAGGGTTATATGGGTTAGGAGTGTTGTGTTAAGGGTTGTTAGAGGTTATAAGGTTGAGAAATTAGGGGTTACATAAGATATATGGGTTAGGTGCTAGATAATACAATGGTTAGTGCTATAATGTTATTCATGATGACAGTGATAGGGTTATATCACTAGTAGGTAAGGGATTATAAATATTAAGGGTTTATATGTTAAAGAGCTAAAGGGCATGTTAAGGGATATATGTGAGAGTTTTATAAGTTAATGAATATGTATTTCATTGTAGATTATGGATAATAATGGTTATAAGAATCAATAATTATAAATTTAGAGAATTTACAAGTTAGAGGATGAATATTAGATGTTATAGTTTAAGTGGATTGGTTAGGTGTTATATGGACTAAGGGATAAATGGTTAACAATTATAACCATTATGGCTTATATAAATTGGGGGTTATAACCACTAAGTGTTATGGATCCTAAGATTAAATATTATATAGACAACATGAATGATAATGCATAAGGTTCATAATAATTAATGATTTAAATATTTGTTGCTTATATTATGGTCATAGCAGTTTAGTGTTAGATATGGATTATAGTGGTTATGGGTTATGGTTTTATTTAATAAGAGATTATATACGTTAAGGGTCATAACATAAATTTGTGAGGGTTATATGTGCATAAGGAATTAGAGGCTATAAGTTCTAGGATTTTTGGTTATATTATGGGTTATAAGTGACATTTGTTACCAATTTGAGGTTAGGGGTTATATAGCTTATATATAAATGGTGAGTGACTACAGGGTTACATGGGTTAAGGAAAATAAGGATTAGAGATAATAACTGGTAAGAGCCATATGTGTTAAGGATAGTAGAGTTAGCAGTCATATGGGTTAGAGGTTGGAGTTAGAAGGGTTGTGTTAGAGTTTGTAGGGTTTACATGTTAAGCGTTAAATGTAAGAAGTAATAAACTTTTAAAATTTATATATATTAGGGTCACAAGTGCTTATGGGAGCTGTATTCAAAGTTACATGTGTTAGGACTTTCATAGGGTATATTAAAGGTTATAAATGTTAGATTTTGATAAGGATTATATGGATTAGAGATTATATAGAATCTATTCCAAACAAAAAT
>APFE030458291.1:29411-68133 GCA_000404065.3 Pinus taeda
TTATTGTTTAATTAATATTAATACACTTGTCGTCACTGTTGGCTGCCAAGGTTGTTTACAATTGCCCAGATGGGTTTGTTCAGGCTGCCAAGATTAAAATTCATTGAAATGATCTCAGAACCGAAGAGGGCGCTTGTTTGTTCAGAACCGAAGAGTGGCATTCGCCTCAGTTCCTCGAAGGTGTTTATCAAAATCCTTGTGGCTTCTGGCAGGCGCGAGGAACGCTTCATGAAAGGCATCATCAAACCTGTCCTAAACGGGAGTCAGCACATCCTTGGTTGGAATCGGCATAACCCCTGGTTTTCTATGCTAAAATCTGCGTCTTTAAATGAAACCTGTATCATAGAATTCGAAAATTTCAGGGGTTTATTCACACATAGGCTAGCTAATAACTAATAATTAATCGCTATTAACAATAGAATTCAAAACTTTCAGGGGTTTATTCACACGTAGTGATATTATGGTTTTATATGGAAATAAGCTGCTTTCATGTCTTCAATTCTTGCACTCACAAGATAAGGAAACTACTCGGACAATTAAATTGATGATTCGATTTGGGAAGCAGCTTTTATATGGGCCTAATTTACATGAGAAATTTGGTAGTGGAGATTTCATATCCCTGCCAAGCCTACATGACGTTTACAGGCAAAAAAAACTGAATTATATGTTCTCCACTGCATGTCCAGGGACAGGTGTAAGAGATATTAGGGTTTAGTTAGAACAACTGGAATACGTTAAGGTCTCCAGTCGAAAGAAGATTAGCATTCATGTCGTAGATCTGGAAGAGTCACAGCAGCCTCAGCGATTTAATGTATCTGTTCGTTGTGACAGTAACGAGGGACTGTTGCAGAATAATGAAATCAAATGTATTTCCCGTGCAAAAGACTATTTTCAAGTAAGTGCGGATGCTTGATTATTTGTATTATATTACTCTATTGCGGGTTCTCAAAATGTATCTCAGACGATATAAATAATATTGAACAGGAAGAGGAGCAGGCTCAAGAGGCAAGAATTCATCTACCATTTCTTATGCAATCCATCTCCATGTCTGTCTAATGGAGACATGGTGGGTAGAAACTGTTTAATACTGGAAAGAATAAGAACAGTTAAAAATAATTGGACTCTGAACAATAGAGGACTAGAAAGAGAAAGGAGACTTAGAGGTAGGAGACATAAAGTTTTGAAATACGGTAAATTGAAATTTGTAAAATCACGTTGAAGCAGCCTCCAATGATTTCTTGAAGCGCAGATTCATCATAACTTATAACTGGCTTTATCCTCCAAAGACACTTCACATTTCTTTTGAGAATTGAGGTATTAGTGGGAAAAACTCACATGTTTGGTTACTACAGGTAAGCATCAGTTAAGGTAAATTACAACATATTAGGATTCAAATGAGTATCAATTCTGCGTAGGTTTCAAGACTTACTTGTGACTTAAGGTGATTATCCAAACTTTTTGTTAAATGTTTTCCTTTTGCTTAGCAATTTATTGTTGAAATGAAAAGCACATAGTTTGCGGTTTGAATTTCATGTAGAATGATTTCTGCAGTAACCTTGCATATAACAGCAAACAACAGAATTAAGGTTTCAGTTCATCATGAAGTTTAGAAAACAGTACCTTTATTCTACCAGCAAAAATGTTGTTCGTCCCTTGTTCCCTGAGACGTGCACTAGTGTTTTTCCAGTACAAAATCAATCCAAGCGCAAAAGCTATATGATCCACTACATGGGAATGAACGACTGGCCAAGCCAAATAATATTACAGTGGGGCGATTGATGGACTAGCTAATCTTAATATCACTCTCTACTCCTAATTTTTCAAACAGTATGTCCTGCAACATATCATGGTGGCTGAATTTCAAGTCATTAGTCAGCTTGGGAAGTCTCTCCTGAACCAGAACCTTGTCAGGATCAGTAATCAAATCGATGGCGGAAATATCATGAGCGCCCGGATAATGCTTTGTTCTCGTTTGCAAACACACATGTTCTAGATTAGGGGTATTGGGAATATGACAATCCAAGACATTTGCAAGCATTTTATTGTTCAAATCAGCCTCCTCGATTTCTTGGCAGGCATTTTCGATCACCCAAAAGACATGTGTGACATCAGTGAGAGGCAACGTGGATTGCATGTAAGAATGATGTCGGGTATTGTTTGTCTTGTTGCTTAGCCAGTCGTATTGCATGTTATGCATAAGTCAAGCACGTGGGCCATGAATTAATTGCGATTATAGTTAATCGGTGACATGGCTTACGATAAGCTTTGTTTTGATCTTAACAAGATCGAGTTACTAGTTGCTCGGCCTGTACCCTACATGGCCAAGGGATAAGGTGACAATATTTCCCACGATGGAAGTCATTTGTCTACTTGACTAACCATTTTAGAAAAGATAGCAAGGAAAGGGGGAGGGTTTGATTAAGTTATCAGTAATTTTGGGACCGTGGTTCCATCTCCGTTCCTTTTCGCTATCCATAAGAAAGAAGTCTTTATGAAATGGTGAAAAATGAAAATTACAAGAGCGAATGCATTGATAGAAGGGTAGTAAAAAGTAAAGTTTCGCACGTGTAGGGAAGACGGCTTGACACTTGTATATTCTCATTTGACACTTATCCACCTAGTCAGGCACTTGTATGTCTCTTGTCCTTCTTGGCAACAAATGTCTTAGTGCTCTCATGGTTTCTATTTTGACATTAACATTTAAATATAAGGAGATCTAAGTTGCATGGGAATAGTTGTTAATACACTAAATTTTCAAAATACTGTTTTTTTTTCATATTTCTATTTTGACATTAACTTTTAAAAGTGTTTTTTTTCATATTTTTATTTTGACATTAAGTTTTAAATGTGCCTAGATCTAAGTTGTATGGGAGTAGTTGTTGATACACTAAATTGTCAGAAAAGTTGGGATCCATTGTGAATAGGGAATAGTTGTTGATACAATAAATTTTCAGAAAAGTTAGGATCCATATGTGAGGAACAACACATGGATATTGTTTAAAATAACTATGAACTAAAAACAAATGAAAAATTTGAAACTATAACTAAGCGATGGAGAACTAAGCAATGGAGGTTTGTGCAAAAAGATTGTTCCACCTTAATGATTTGAGCACTAAGGGAGGAGAGAGGGCTCAGGGAGGGACCGCTAGCTGACGAGGCGAGGACGGGTGTCAAGGCTTTCTCAACCCTGGTAGGGACTACCGCTACGGTAGTAGCTCCCTTGTTTAAAATGATATTTAATTTAAACAAACTAGATTTTATATAAATTTAATAATTTTTACGTACAAAATTTATATAATTTTTCATATACATTTTATACTATTAATAAATTAATTCTATTAAGTTTGAATTTTTTAAATATATTATAAATCAACACATTCATGTCTTTTTCATATTATTTAATAAGATCATTTTAACTTGATTGAGTTAGAATTTCAAACATAGTTGAAACAAATATACTCAATTTTTATATTTCAGTATTTTATTAATTTATTTTTATATATAATATTTTTTTGATTTTTATACTATTAGAGTAATTACCATTATAATTTTATTTAAATTTTAAATTCAAAATTTGGAGCGTTTATATTTAATAAAAAAAATTATCCATTAACGATTTTTTAAATATATAATTACCTTAAAGCGTTCAATTTGTGGGCTTTTTATGTGCAAACACGCTCTTTGTGCTAACATTGTTCTCTTCGACGAATCAACAAGCTTATATTTTTTCCTCCTCGCATGGAGATAGGTCACAGTTAGCTTGGTCGTAGTCTAATTAGCAGGAGGAAATGCCCAGAAAGTTATGGAAACTCTGGCCATATTTAGAGAAAATCAAGCAAGGATTTTTGTAAATCCAAGTTATAGTTGTTAAACTTCAAAGTTTTGAGTGTCCTCGACGATTTTGATGGTGCTTTATCCATTTCCACCATCAAAAACATGATTCAAACACTGCCTCTACAATATTTTTTTAAATTTTTTTGCCTGGATTCTGGCCACTTTTGGCTATCTGGGCAATTCCTCCGCCTTCGTAGACGACTTCATTAGCCTGGACCTATGTTTATAATTTTTATGGTGGAGACCAGTCATGGTTAGCCTTGGGAGGTAGCTCGATGATAAGTTAACTCCGATCGAATTGACATACAATTATTTCATGGTTCAACTCTGTGGAGAAGCCAGGATCCGTCATTCATTTTAGGATCGACTAGGTGTAGAGGGAGTTAACTCTCATTTACTTTTCAGGAGGAAGGGTTGCTACGGAAAAGTTTCCAAAGGAAGATTCCATTGAGAATATCACATGAACATGGTTCATAAGCCATTTTTATCGTGTTCATAAGCCATTTTTCCTTGTCGCCAACACCTGCGGTTCAATTCTCCTTTAAGCTTATCTCAGGAAAGAGAGACCGTTGTTGTGCTGCTCTCATCAAAGATCAATGGAAACTTGTTCAATGAAGAACAGTTTCCAATCTTTTCCAATGTCTAGTTTTTTACTACAGTCGTCTTCCTTGTTTCCTTGCACTTATTTTCCAAGTATCATGTTTTGCCTCAATATCAATTACTTCAATATTTTGCAACACCAAACACTTTTTTTGTGACTTAGAAAAAGCTCTATAGACTCTTTCAAGAACTTTTGCTACTATGATAGCAAGACATATAGCCATTTTTTTGGCTTGACAAATCTAACTACTTGCAAGTCTATGCTGGCATAAGATATTAGAAAAAATAGAATTTACGTGAAGAGGTAGAGGGTAGAGGTTTTGCGAAGTTGATTTCGTGCAACTCAATTTCATCTAGCTAGCTTTCGCGTCGATCTACAAAGGCTTAAAAACACAGAATTCACTTACGACAAAAAAATACAAAGTAAAATAGAGTAAGCCTCGAGCAACACAATAAAACTTAGGATTCAATTCTAATTCATGAAAATACATTCACTTATGGTAAGAAAACATAGAGTACAATAGAGTAAGCTTGGAGAAACACAATAAAACTTAGGATTAAATTATAATTCATGAAAATACATTCATATGAGACTGTGCTCATTAACCAAGTAAAAAAAAAAGGTTTACAATGATTTATACTTCACTAGGAGTTGTCGAGTAAAACATAGTAAAACACAGTAAAGGTTGTTTTCATGCCCCCACCAAAATTTGCTCCATGATATTCTCCTGCTTCCTTCATAGACTCTCTCTCACACAAAATGAATTTTACATTCATATTTATCTCAACATACAACTTGACATTAATATGTTGTTTTTGTTGAGTATGGACAGTAATCACACAAATGTTTCTGGAGTATGGGTAATAGTCACGCAGTAAATTCTTCCCCATATTTTCTAAACTTCATTAAATTCCATAGCTTCTATGATGCACCACGGAATAGTTCTCGTGGTACTTTTGTTTTGGCTTCAGTCCTTCCATCTTCAAAGAAAGATGTGACCTGCAAAAATACTTCTGAGAAGTATGGTTGTTGTCAGGGTGTTTAACGTGGTGGTTAGTTTAATATTTCCAACACTTCCCCTTAATCACAATTTCCAAAATTTACAATTCCCAAATAGTTTATGAGATAAACAAAACTTTCACGTGCTAATGGCTTTCTGAAGATATCAGCAAATTGTTCCTATGACCTGTAGTGCTGCAACACAATTTCAGCATTGTTAATCAAGTCTCTAATAGTATGATATTTTGCATCAATATGCTTTGTCCTCTTATTAAAGATAGAATTCTTTGACAATGCAATTACTAAGGTGTTGTCACAGAAAATATTTCTCGGTCCCTCTTGGTCATGATGAAGATCCCTCAACATCCTTCTCATCCAAACTACCTGACACCCTGCTATTGTTGTTACGACATATTAAGCTTTTGTTGTTGAGTGTGACACTACTCGCTGCTTCTTGGAGGACCATGAAACAGCTCCAGAACCCAAATGAAAAATAGATCCTGACGTGATCTTTTTTTCATTGACACTTCCTACCCAATCACTGCTAGTGTAACCAAGCAGCCTAGAATCACTTGTTGCTGTGTACAAAATGCCATACCGTTTTGTCCCATTGAAATACCTTAGAATCCTTTTTGTTGCTTGCCAATGTGTCTCCTTGGGTGTATCCATGAACCTCGACACCAAACTTACTGCATACATTATGTCTGGCCTAGTGGTGGTCAAATACATCAAGCTGCCTGTCATGCTTTTGTATAATGTTGGATTGACATTGCTGCTGCAATCTTCTTTCCTCAGCTTCAACCCCATGACAGTTGGAGTTGGTGCAGACTTTCTATTCTACATTTTAAACCTCTCCAAAATGTTTGTCACATACTTCGCTTGAGAGATAAAAATTCCATTATCTATTTTCTTCACTTCTATGCCCAAAAAATATCTGAACATTCCCAAGTCAGTCATTTCAAATTCACTCTTCATGAATTGTTTGAAATAAATTATGAGGAAATCATCACTACTTGTAAAAATCAAATCATCTACATATAAGATGACAATGAGAATCTTACCTTCGCTCTCTTTGATGTAGAGAGTAGGCTCATTTTCACAATTGTCGAAACCATTTTCCAACAAGTAGGCATCTATCTTGCTATACCATGCGCGCGGTGCTTGCTTAAGCCCATAAAGATCTTTCCTCAACCAATACACTTTTCCTTCTTGGCCTTTTACCTCATAACCAGATGGTTTCACAACATATACTTCCTCTTCCAACACTCCATTCAAGAATTTTGATTTACATCCATTTGATACACTTTCAATTTCTGTAGCACGGAAATCACCACAACTGCATGGATTGTCTCCATCCTCGCGACTAGCACAAATGTCTTTGCGTAATCTCTTCCATGCTACTGCTTGTATCCATTGATGACTAGCCTTGCTTTATGCCTTTCAATCTTTCCCTCAATGTTGCTTTTGGTATTATAGACACACTTCACTCCAATGATATGTTTTCCTTTCATAAGGTTCACTAACTCCCATGTGTCATTCCTTTCTATTGCTTATATTTCTTCCTCCGTTGCCCAAACCCATTTTTCTTCTTTGACTGCATCTTCAAAATGGATTGGGTCATCTATATGAAAAAAATAATGCAAATAAGGAATTCAAACCAACGTTTCTATCAACTTCTTCTTGCTCATAAATTCCATTTAAATTTCCGGATTTTGGTCTTCTTGTGCTTGCTGAAGATGGGCTTGACATGTCACTTGGTGTTGCGCTTTGCGACATGCTTGGAGAAGCACTTTCTTGGCTGCGTGAAACTGTCCTATTATTTGTTGATGGTGATGTTTGTTGTATTCTTTGTTGTGCTTGAATAGAAGTAGAGGGAGTCACTGTTAAGGAATTACTTGCTGCTATTAATTCCTCTTTGTCCTCCTGTGGTATACATGCTTTGACATTGATTGTCTTTTCTAAACATCCATCCCATGCTTCCTCTTCTATAAACTACACAACTGTGCTGATTATGACCTTATTTAATGGACTATAGAGTTTGTATGCATTGGTTTAGTCACTGTATCCAAAAAATATACATTTCTCCCACTTGTTGTCCAACTTCTTCCTCAACTCATCCTGGACATGTGCATAAGCCACACATCCAAAAACTCTCATATGAATGACACTATGCTTGCTTCCACTCCGTGCCTCTTTAGGAACTTTGTTCCATATGCTTTTGGTCAGACATCTATTCAAGATATATGTTGCACAAATGACAACTTCAGCCCAATAATCATTTTGCAAATGCTTTGCCTTCATCATACTCCTTGTCATTTCCATAATGGTCATATTCTTCCTTTCTACCACACCATTTTGTCGAGGTGTATACCTCGTTGTAAATTGCTTGTGAATTCCATGCTCCCTGCAAAATCAAAGGAATTCATTTGAGATGTATTCGCCACCTCTGTCAGTCCTAAGGAATTTGATGTAGTGTTTGCTTTGCTTCTCAACAAGAGCTTTGTATTGGCGAAAGTGTTCAAACACTTCACTTTTCTGGTTTAGGAAATATACCCATGTCTTCCTTGTGTAGTCATTTATGAAGGTCAATAAATAGTGGTTGCCACCAATTGATGGTGTTTGCATTGGTCCACATAAATCTGAATGGACAATATCCAAATGTGCCTTTGTCCTTACTGACTTTCCTTCTAGAAATGTCTCCCTATGTTGCTTGTCCAAGATACATCCTTCACGTAAGCTGTCTGGTTTTTCTATGACTGGTATTCCCTTCACCATGCTTTTCATATGCAGCAAATTCAAACCTCCAAAGTTGAGATGTCCAAATCTCAAATTCCATAACCAATTTTCATCTTAGACCGTTGCCTAAAAGTTTACTTGTATGACAGTTGCACCTTTTCTTGCATCCTCTTGTGAGTTCATTGAGAGTTGTGCTTATGCACCTTCTCTCTACAAATATGATCTTATTTTTAGAGGAAAATTTCTATTGTTTGGCATCTAAACCTTTGCAATCAACTGTCTCCTTAGAGGTCTATCCAAAAGTGTGCACACTTCATTTTTGAAAAAGACATTGTAGCCCTTTTGTATGAGCTGTCGAATTCTCATGAAGTTATGTTTGAGACTGGGGACAAAGTAAACATTTGAGATGTACTTTGTCTCCCCCTTCTTTGTTAAGATGTTAACTCTTTCTTTGTCCATGACAGAGACTTTGCTATCAGTCCCTAATGTCACTGAAGATTTCACACTTTCATCTAGATTGGAAAACATTTCTATGTTTCCTAACATCTGGTTGCTACACCTTGAATCTAGATACCATATATCACTTTGTTTTTCTTATGCTACATTACAAGATAAACACATTTTATCATGGTTATGACTTTCTGTTGTGAAATTTACGCTTGGTTTGTTACTAATGTAATATTGATTCTTTCTACATTCATTTGCATAATGACCACAATTCTTATAATAATGACATTGAACTTGATATGTATCATACCTCTGACCTTGTGTTTGATTTTGGCTTGGGCCTTGACTTGGATTTTGATTGTTGCCTCTTCCATTTGAGCTTGAAGGGCTGCTTCTTCAACCTCTGTGTGGGCTTCTTCCTCTTCCTCTAGCATATGATATTCCTCTGCCTCGACCTTAACCAAATGATACTTGTGTCTTGAAGGCATGCTCCAATGAGGATCTTGTTGCTCTATTATGTCTATGTTCATGAGAAATTAGTGATGCATTAAGCTCATCCACTGAGAATTGTGAGAGATCCTTTGTCTCTTCTATTGCCACAACAATGGCATCAAACCTTCCTAGCAAACTTCTCAAAACATTCTCAACTATTCTTCTTTCATCAAGTGCCTCACCATGAGACCTGATTTGAGTAACTAGCCAAATTACATGTGAAAAAAGTGAGTCTACATTCTGAGAGTCTTTCATGCAAAGTGTTTCAAAGTCTCTTCTCAACATTTGTAGCTTTGTTGTCTTGAATTTTTCTTTGCCTTGGTAGGCTGGAGGGTGTCCCATGCCTGCTTGGACTTCGTTGTTGCTGCAACCCTTGGGAAAATACTTTCATGAATTGCTTGAAAAATGTAGAAGAGGGATTTTGCATCCTTCTACCTGTTGTCTCTTAACAAATATCTTTCTTCTTGAAACAAGACATTGTATGCTACTGCATCTGTTGGTTCTCGAAAACCATTTTCCACCAAATGCCAAATGCCTTGAGAAGAAAATAGGGCCTTCATTGCAATAACCAAATAATCATATTTTTTTCTATTAAATTGAGATATTTGAGAATTAGTCAAGTTTGTGGTTGATGTTTCCATTTCTCAGTGTAAGTAAAAATAAACTTTCTACCTACCGGTAAATATGCTAAAAAACAATTTTCCCTCAAAACAATTCTGACTACTAGTAAAAACACTTGTTTTTACACTAAGAAAGTTTAATCTGCTATCATACCATGTTAGAAAAAATAGAATTTACACAAAGAGGTAGAGGGTAGAGGTTTGACGAAGCTGATTTCATGCAGCTCAATTTTGCACGGCTAGCTTTGGCGCAACTAGATTTCGTGCAACTATATAGAGGCTTAAAAACATAGAATTCACTTAGGGCAAAAGAATATATATTAAAACACAGTAAGCTTGGAGAAACACAATAAAACTTAGGATTAAATTCTAATTTATGAAAATACATTCATATGACACTGCTCATTCACCAAGTAAGAAACAAAGGTTTATGGTGATTTACACTTCAGCAAGGGTTGCACAGTAACACACAGTAAAACATAGTAACTATTAATAAACTGCTATTGTTGAGTGTGGACACTAATCGCGCAGGTGTTTGTGGATTATGGGCAATAGTCCTGCAGTAAATGTTTCCCGTATTTGCTAAACTTCATTAAATTCTTTAGCTTTTGTGATGTGTTGCGGAATGGTTCATGCGGTACTTCTGTTTTGGCTTCCATCTTTCCATCTTCAAACAAATACGCAACCTGAAAAAATACTTCTGCTATTGTCAGGGTGTTTAACGCGGTGGCTGGGATTAATATTTCCAACATAAGCAACCTATTTCCAGCAGATTAACTAGAAAGATACACTAATGTATAAAGAATACAATTAATAAGTTTTAAAAAATAAGAAAGGCTACACCACTAATTTCTTGTCATTATTATGAGCCATGATTTGCTCCTGTATAAACTTCTCTCCTACCGAACAGTAACATCATTGAAAAAGTTCCGCCAAACAACAAATGAAATGAAGTTGAACGTGCAACATCATTGCAAATATCTCTTTGAGCAACTCTAACTGAACATGCAAGATCATTGCAAAAAAAAAGGACATGCCAACAAAATGAACTAATACATGACACAATATTCAAATAAAATCTCCTAACAAAAGATGGCCATATGCAGACAAGAAATATAATAAACCTACTGAACATGATAATTCAGCAGACAAATTCATAGTCAAAGTCATCTTATCAAATAAACGAAGCTTGAGCTTCTCCTTGGCTAGGCAGGTTCAAGTCTTCCGTCTCTTGGTTTCATTTTTAGAGCCCTCCATCCTGAATATTGCTCTTCAAATACCCACCATAGTCACGAGTATAATCCTTAACATGGCTCGCTGCATCTACAACATGTGGCCATATTTTATCTGGTATGGTGCACCAGGGGATGCCTACCCTTACCAGAGTCATAAAGCCATTATATGGTAGATAAGGCTACCAATCCAAAGCCTCCAGCAAACAAGAACAGGAGAGAGAATATGGGACTAAAGAAAACGAGAACATGAGAGAGAACCACTAACCCTACAGTCGTTCCAATTAATGTGAAACCCATCATAAGCTACAAAACTGCATCATAAATTAATAGGGTGATGGAAACCCAGACCTGAGTTGAAATGGGTATACGTTCTTGAATTTCCTACATCACCACTCCATGATACTGATCAACTATCTCAAATGCTCAAAAACCATGAAAAGCAAAGAATCTTGTAAATTGTTCGCTATATAGACTGGTAGTTTTAGTGTTGCGAAGGCTAACTTAACCTATTGATTTGATTGGATCACATGAGTATATAATTGATAATTGATTTATGAGCACCACTTGGTATTGGTTTTGCTTTAATAAAAATTTCTTAGGTAAGAATGATTACGAATTGGGAGTACCTGTTGCATGCAAGTGTAGGCGAGGGAGGGATTGAGTTGTAGATGTTGAGCTAGAGTGAATGACTCTCATACAACAGTTTTAGAAAAATCATGCCACCCAATGCTTGTTGCCATGACAGTGTTGGAATTTAATTCCAACTGCATCACATAAATTTTGAACAAATATTTGATCTACAACAGTTATTTCAGATTGTTCGGTGCTGCAAAGTCTTCTGATATTTTTGAGCATTAAATTCAGAAATTAAATCCCCTGCAGACAGTCGTCTTATTTTTGCTGAAAAGGCATCACCGCCTTCTGCAATAAATACAAAGATAAATATCAGCATATATTTTAGTTAGTTTATTGTTTAATCAGATATTTATTTTTCCTATAAATGTAACGCGCAATAGTTCTGTTTTCAACTGCAAGAAGGTGTAAGCAGAAAAGAACAGAAATTCTGTTTTCTGTCTGAGTGTAAGAAATTTTAGAACAGCAGTTCTGTTTTTGTACTCTCAGAGAAAAGAGTGAAGGTTAGAAGAACAAGAGTGTGTCTCTTCTGTAAATGCACAGCAGTGCTGAACCTACGATTTTCTGAGATAGAGAAAATCGATTTCTAGAACTAAAGTGTTCCTCTTGTAATAGCTAAGTTTACTGTATCAGTTTTGTTTATTGTTCACGAATACAAATTTATTGTTTTGCTAATTTTCTGTTGTTGTTACACCAAGTGTCAAAAACACTTTGATTTCACTATGTAAGTCTATTAGTGATTTGACGACAACTTGTTTTAGTTGCTGTTACACCAAGTGTCAATTTTCTTAAAGTGACTTAGCGTCAAAATCGTGTTGCCGTTACACTGAGTGGCTTGACGTCAAAACTCACGTTGCTGCAACACCATGAGCAGCGTTGCTGTAACACCAAACTGTGTTGCTGCAACACAGTTTCCAGTAAGCAATTTTTTTGTTTTTCTGTGTTATCAAAAATAGACAGTTATTCCGCGTTGCTGCAACACCGAATCCTGTTGCTGCAACACCAAGTCCAGAAAATGAAATTTACAGTTTTCTGTGCAGAAACAGAGCATTTTTGTGTTGTCTGTTTGTTAAGGAATTTAGCAGAAAATTCCAACATGGTATCAGAGCGTTGTTCTCTGGTCTTTTGTGTTTGAAATCACCATAAAATTCCAACATGGTATCAGAGCTAGTCTAGGCACTCAGTGAGTCAAAAACAGAGTTTGTTTTTCACTGTAGAAGCTGTAAGAAGTTTGAAGAGCAGATTTTTTCCAGCAGAGAAAGTTTTTGCTTGTTTTAATTTTACAGTCAGTATCTCTTCTTTACCTATACAGAGTTAAGATGGCAGATGTTGGAACAGGTTTTACAAATTCCCAACTGCCACAGTTTAATGGGAAAAATCATAGTGATTGGTCCATAAAAATGAAAGCATTGTTTGCTTCTCAAGGAATATGGGAGCTGGTTGAAACTGGCTATGCTGAACCTACAGATGCAACAACATTGGCTGCTTTGATAGTAGCAGAAAGAGACCAGCTGAAGAATGACAAGAAGAAGGATGCCAAAGCCCTATTTTTCCTCTTCCAATCAGTACATGAAAGTATCTTTCCACGGATTGCAGCAGCAACAAAATCTAAAGAGGCATGGGATATTCTCAAAACTGCCTATCAAGGCATGGAGAAGGTGAAGACTGCAAAGTTGCAGATGTTGAGGAGAGACTTTGAAACTCTCAGCATGAAGGAATCTGATACAATAGATTCATTCTTCACTCAGGTTATTGGGCTGATAACCCAGATAAAATCTCATGGTGAAATTCTTGAAGAAAGAAGGATTGTAGAAAAGATCTTGAGATGTTTACCCTCAAGGTTTGAAGCTGTTGTGGTAGCAATAGAAGAAACAAAAGATCTCTCACAGTTCACGGTAGATGAACTCAGTGCTTCTCTTATGTCTCATGAATACAGACTGAGTAGAGGAACAGATTCCTCTTTTGAGAAAGCATTCAAGACTCAGATGTCTTTCAGCCAAAGAAAAGGTCGAGGCAGAGAAAATAACAGAGGTCGTGGAAGAAGCCAAAACAGAGGTAGATTTTATCCTGCAAGCACAAGCGGAAGGAGCTGCAATCAAAACCAAGATGAAGGTTCAAGCAAACAGCAAGCTCATGGACAAAGGTATGACAAATCCCAAGTCCAATGTCATTATTGTAAGAAATATGGGCACTATGCCAATGAATGTAGGAAAAAACAAAATGACATGAATAATAGGCAGAATGCTAATTTTGCAAATGAAGAAAATAAGAATCCAAAGAATGTGCTGTTAACATGTAACATTGCACAAGATAAACAAGAAGATGTTTGGTTCTTAGACTCAGGTTGTAGTAATCACATGACTAGAAATATTGCAATGTTTGCCAATCTGGATGAAAATGTGAAATCTGAGGTAACAACAGGGACTGATAGTAAAATATCTGTCAAGGGTAAGGGCAGAGTCAGTATCCGAGCAAGAAATGGAGAGCAGATGATTGTGCCAGAGGTATACTACGTACCTGGTCTGAAATGTAATCTTTTGAGCATTGGACAACTCATTGAGAAAGGTTACAATGTGTTCTTCAAAGATGATATGTGTACAATCAGAGATATACCTCCATGTAAGAAGATCATTGCACAGGTGCAGATGACCAGCAATAGAATGTTTCCTCTCAAACTCAGGGCAGATTTGAATGAAGGAAGAACTATTGCAGTTGTAACACAAGAAGTCTTTCAGGAACAAGTGAAAGATGAGAATTGGTTGTGAAACTTGAGATTTGGACATCTCAATTTCGGAGGCTTGAATCTGTTGCACAGAAAGGGAATGGTAAAAGGATTGCCGTTGATTGAGAAACCGGACAGCCTTTGTGAAGGCTGTATCTTGGGCAAGCAACACAAAGAAAGCTTTCCAGCAGGAAAGAGTATAAGGGCAAAAGCACCCTTGGAAATTGTTCACTCTAATGTATGTGGACCGATGCAAGTACCATCACTTGGCGGAAACAGATATGTTTTAGCTTTCATTGATGATTACACCAGAAAGACATGGGTGTATATGCTAAAAGAGAAGAGTGAAGTGTTTGAGAAATTCCGCCACTTCAAAACTCTTGTTGAGAAGCAGTGTGGGCATTACATCAAAGTGCTCAGAACAGACAGAGGAGGAGAATACATCTCCCAAGAATTTTTGCGTTTTTGCAGAGAGAATGGCATACAAAAGCAGTTTACAGCAAGGTACACACCTCAGAAAAATGGTGTTGCCGAAAGAAAGAATAGGACCATTCTTGACATGGTTAGAAGTATGCTTAAGGAAAAACACTTGCCTCATGAGTATTGGGCAGAAGTTGTCACTTGTGCAGTTTACATCTTGAATAGATGCCCAACTAAAGCTGTCATGAACAGAATACCGGAAGAAGCATGGAGTGGTCAAAAGCAAACTGTCACTTACATGAGAGTACTCGGTTGTGTAGCTTATGCACATGTACCGGATCAGCTAAGGAGAAAGCTTGATAGTAAAGGGGAGAAGTGTGTGTTTGTTGGCTATTGTGATGAGTCAAAAGCATACAAACTCTATAATCCATCCACTAAGAAATTGATGTAAAGCAGAGATGTGCAGTCATGACGAGAAGCTTGGGATGGAAGCTTAGAAAAAACAGTGAATGTTAAGACCAATTGTGTCTTATGAAGAAGAACAGTAAGGGGACAGCAGCAAATAATCCTTCCTTGGTGGTTCTCTCCCCACGCAAGTTCAACAAATCACACCACAAGGTAGAATTCGAACAGCCTTAAGAAGTCAAGGAAGTGCTTCTTCAAGCACACCACAAGGATCAGAAATACCCTCAAGTTCGGATGGAACTCCAAGCACACCAAGAAGACCAAGATTCAGAAATCTGAATGAGATTTATGAACAAGGAGAGGTAAGTACCAATACCGGTCTGAATTCATTATTCGCTTTGTATTGTCATGTTGATGACCTAGTTCATTTTGAAGATGTTGTAAATGAAGATAAATGGATTGGAGCAATGAATGAAGAAATTGGTGCAATTGAAAGGAGTAAAACATGGGAGTTAGTGGACCTCCCTGAAGGCAAAGATGCCATTGGAGTTAAGTGGGTCTATAAGACCAAAAGCAATGCTGAAGGCAAGATTAACAGGCACAAAGCAAGACTTGTTGTGAAAGGCTACAAGCAGGAACAAGGCAGAGACTATGATGAAACCTTTGCACCAGTAGCAAAGATGGAAACAGACAGAACAATGTTGTCTATTGCAGCACAACACAAATGGAAGATTTATCAGATGGATGTTAAACCTGCATTCCTGAATGGAGTGTTGAAAGAAGAGGCTTATGTTGAACAAACTCCAGGTTATGAAGTTGATGGCCAAGAACATAAAGTTTGCAAACGGAAGAAGGCTCTTTATGGGCTGAAGCGAGCTCCAAGAGCATGGTACAATAGAATAGATGCTTATCTAATTGAGAATGGGTTTGATAAGTGTGATGGTGAACCCACACTCTACATAAAGGAGAATGACGGTAAGATTATTATTGTTGTTTTATATGTAGATGATCTGATTTTTACTAGCAATGATTCTTCTCTCATTGTTGATTTTAAAGCAGTCATGAAAAATGAATTTGAAATGACTGACTTAGGTTTCTTAAGGTATTTTCTTGGAATTGAAGTAGACCAAAGTGAAAATGGTGTTTTCATTTCTCAAGATAAATATGTAGAAGCAGTGTTGAAGAGATTTAACATGCAGAACAACAAGGCAGCTGTGACTCCAACTGTAGCGGGGTTGAAATTGACCAAAGAAGACAGCAGCAAGGATTTTGATCCAAAATTGTACAAGAGCATAGTTGGCAGCCTTATGTACTTGACTGCAACTAGGCCAGACATTATGCACACTGTGAGTTTAATCTCCATATTTATGGAAAGACTGAAAGAGACTCATTGGCAGGCAGCCAAGAGGATTCTAAGGTATGTGAATGGAACGAAGGTGTTTGGTATTTTATACTCCTCTTCTGAAAGTTTCATGTTGACAGGTTACACGGACAGTGATTGGGCTGGAAGTGTTGATGATAGGAAAAGCACATCAGGATATGTGTTTCATATGGGATCGGGAGCCATCTCATGGGCTTCCAAGAAGCAACCAGTTGTGGCTTTATCAACAGCAGAGGCAGAGTATGTGGCAGCAACAACAACAACATGCGAAGCAGTGTGACTGAGAAGAGTTCTCAGAGATTTGTGGCATGCACAAGAAAATGGCACAACCATTTACTGTGACAATAGCTCAGCAATAGCTTTGTCTAAAAACTCTGTTTTTCATAAAAGAACAAAGCACATAGACACTAAATTTCACTTCATACGTGAATTGGTTAACAATGGTGAGATTGTTTTGCAGCACTGCAGAACAGAGGATCAACTGGATGACATCTTGACAAAACCATTGCCAAAGAAAGGTTTTGATCATTTCAGAAAATGCCTGGGTATGCAACAATTGAAATTAAGGGGGAGTGTTGGAATTTAATTCCAACTGCATCACATAAATGTTGAACAAATATTTGATCTACAACATTTATTTCAGATTGTTCAGTGCCGCAAAGTCTTCTGATATTTTTGAGCATTAAATTCAGAAATTAAATCCCCTGTAGACAGCCGTCTTATTTTTGCTAAAAAGGCATCACCGCCTTCTGCAATAAATACAAAGATAAATATCAGCAGATATTTTACTTAGTTTATTGTTTAATCAAATATTTATTTTTCCTATAAATGTAACGCACAATAGTTTTGTTTTCATGTGCAAGAAGGTGTAAGTAGAAAAGAACAGCAATTCTGTTTTCTGTTTGAGTGTAAGAAATTTTAGAACAGCAGTTCTGTTTTTGTACTCTCAGAGAAAAGAGTGAAGGCTAGAAGAACAAGAGTGTGTCTCTTCTGTAAATGCACAGCAGTGCTGAACCTACGATTTTCTGAGATAGAGAAAATCGATTTCTGGAACTGAAGTGTTCTTCTTGTAACAGCTAAGTTTACTGTATCAGTTTTGTTTATTGTTCACAAATACAAGTTTACTGTTTTGCTGATTTTCTGTTGCTGTTACACCAAGTGTCAAAAACACTTTGATTTCACTCTGTAAGTCTATTAGTGATTTTACGACAACTTGTTTTAGTTGTTGTTACACCAAGCGTCAATTTTCTTAAAGTGACTTAGCGTCAAAATCGTGTTGCCGTTACACCGAGTGGCTTGACGTCAAAACTCGCGTTGCTGCAACACCACGAGCAGCGTTGCTGCAACACCAAACTGTGTTGCCGCAACACAGTTTCCAGTAAGCAATTTTTCTGTTTTTCTGTGTTATCGAAAACAGAGTGTTATTCTGCGTTGCTGCAACACCGAATCCTGTTGCTGCAACACCAAGTCCAGAAAACGAAATTTACAGTTTTCTGTGCAGAAACAGAGCGTTTTTGTGTTGTCTGTTTGTTAAGGAATTTAGCAGAAAATTCCAACATAGTATTAGAGCGTTGTTCTCTGGTCTTTTGTGTTTGAAATCACCATAAAATTCCAACATACGAATAGTCAGTGGCAAGCGACGGAGGCGGCAGGAGAAGTTGAAGAAATAATGGTAGATTGTTGTAGAATCTACGACTGTTTGCGTGTATAGATTTCTATATTTGTTAATGCAATGATCAAACTCACTTAGGTGAGTCTTCCAAGTTCTATCAACCAGTATTGGAGCAGGTTCGAGTAAGCTCGGTGGTGTTGAGAGATGTGAAGAGGTAGTGAGTGGATGTTGTGTTCTAGTCTCACCCACTATGTTTTTGCTTTCTTTTTGAGTAAGAGGAGTGTTTTGTATTTGTGAGTGTGAGTGAGAAAATGGCTCATGAGAATGTGGCGGCTGTGGCAGAGAACGACAAGAGAAATGGTGTTGTGGCTAAGCTATGAACATTCTCTATTCCGAAACCCCATTTGATTGTGGAGGCTCCACATGCTATAGATTCCATAAGTTTCTATAAGCTCGTATAAGCTCGTATGTTTGGGGTTGAAGAAATTGTGAAGTCTCATCATCACAAGTGTAAGGCTGACCAAGAGTCCCCTCTCATCCTTCATGCCCATTTGAAGTTCGGTGTTGTTGAGGTTATGGTTTATGATGAGATGAGGAGGCTGGTGCAGAGGTGAAATCACGACGGCCCTTAAGAGCACCTAAGTGATTCTCCATTTGGAGATGGACAATGTCGATGCGACATTTAAACTAGAGGCCCCAATTGTTCTTGAAGAGGTTGCAGAGTGTCTGTGGGGTCAACGATATGGAAATGTGAAGGATCCCTATGGTTTCGTACGGAGTCTCGCTACTACTAAAGAATTTGTTGTAGCTGAGGACGTCGATGAATTATCCACCTCGTCGTTGACCAGCCTGAGGTATCACTCGAGGGGTAGTAGTGAAGGATTTCAGTGGATCAGGTGGAAAGGCCTACACTTGGAACTGTGCCGAGGGTATTTGGAGCGACCTCGTTGGTGTTGAAGATCAGTCAAATCTGTGAAAGGATGTCATTGCCCAAGTTCCTGGTGCCGTGGAGTAAGGCATAAACACACATTTTCTGGGAATTTCGCTACTTGAAGATCTGACTGTCAATAATCTGTAGTTGAAGCTTTTGAGAAGCCTACGAGTCGTGTTGTCATCTGCTGTGGAATAAAGCGATTACTTGCAGAGTTCTGGTGAAGGAGAGGAGAGGCAGGGCCTCTTATAGTTGAGAGTCGTAGCATAAAGTGTGTAAAGCTATGGATTGTGTTACTGTTGTGCTGAGCACAATCGCAGCCTGAGGTAGCTGCAATGGTTGATCATAGTGTATGGTGTGACCTAGGTAGATTGAGCCAACTTGGAATTTTATTTTAGTATCTATGAAGGTCATAAAGCAATGGTTGATGACAATAATTTGTTGGTGGTGCGAAATGAGCCTCGAAGCCGAGAAATGCTAAGGTATAGGGTCGAGGAGTGCCAATGAGAAATCTGGTACTCAAAGCCCTGCAACCATAAATTGATGCAACTTTTTGGCTAGCAAGAACGTGAACATATGTTGATTTGTACATTGTGGTGTAGCTCTGGTGAAGGAAAGCTGTAAGGCCATTGAGTAGAATATTAAGAACTGGTGTGGCAGATATGCATGAAGGAGCATGGAAGCCGAGGAGCACTAAAGAAGAGCACTACTGAGAGGTTGCTTTGTGTGGTGAGAGTCATTGCTAGAGCCCGTGGAGTTGTGTGAGGTCCAGTGTTGTCCGGAATAGGGCATAAGGGTGACCTTGAAAGAATGTGAGCTCAGAGCCAGAGTTGTAAGCTCGATGGTGTGTAAACCGGAGGAGGGCTTGACAGTGGTGATGAAGGGCGGGTGGAGTCTACCCCATTGTTGACATTGTTGGAGAGTGTTGTTTCCAGTGGAGTGTAAGAGGGTTGTGTTGTCTCCTCTGTGGCATAGAGAGTATTCAGTGGAGTGTTGGTAGATAAGTGTGTCTCCAACCTAGTTTCTGCTCATGAAGATTGTGTCGACCGTAACACATATGTAGCATAGATATATCCAGTGGAGTGTTGACAGATAAGAGCATCTACAACCGAGTGTCTGCTAAGGAAGATTATGATGCCCGTGTGGCATAGATGTAGTGAAGTGTTGGCAAATAAGAGTGTTTGCAACTGAGTGTCTATTGATGAAGATTGTGACACCTGTGTGGCATAGATGCAGTTGAGTGTTGGTAGATAAAAGTGTCACTGAGAGTGTCTGCTGAGGAAGGCTGTGACACCTGTGTGGCATAGATCACAGAGAATATCCAGTGGAGTGTTGGCAGATAGAAATGTCTCCAACACTGTGTCCACTGAAGAGAGTTGTGCTATGTGAAATCAATAGCAAAAATGAAAGCCCCCTTATCAAGTTTTTTTTATGCACTGTAGTAAAGCCTAAGTGAGGCTAAGACTGAGATCAATAAACACTTTAAATTTTATGTCGTTGTGATTAAAGAGAGAGAACTTAGTTAAAATAATAACTATATCCTTGTATAAATTTCTATATTTGTTAATGCAATGACAATGATCCAGCTCACTTCTGTGAGTCTTCCGAGTTCTATCCAACAGAACACGACGTTCCTATCTCCATGTTATCCTCCGCTTCGCCGGATCGAGTTTTGGAAGTTTCAACACTTATAGCATTTGGCTTCCCACCACTTGGCAATTTATTTCAAACATGAAAATTTTTGTCATTGTGATTTTACTGCGTAGGCCTGGTGATTTCGATTCAACGGTTCTTACTCCAAGTTACTAATTTTCATCATTAACCATAGAAGTAAGATTACATAAAATTCGTCGAAAATTTTAGTTTTACATAGCTCGTCCAAACCGGGGAAGTGAATTGGAAAGATGAAGGGATATGATGAGGGAGATGTCGTGCTATGTTTCCATATTAGTGTACTACTGTCATTCGGTGCCCAAGGTGAAGGTGCATGAAACAGCGTACCTGCGCAACTCCAACCCAAAGCCCAAATCCAAACAGAGGTATAATATTGAGAAAATAAATGGAGTAGCCATCTGCAACGTGGATACGAAGGAGTGGAGTGCATGCCGCCATCCACTACTTAGATACGACGGAGGTCGAGTGCGGGGCATGCAATGTTTAAGGCGTTAGGACATCAGGCAGGCGAGATCGAAGTCTGCCACTGGATTTTTTTTGAGACTATCTTATTTAAGTGCCCGTAAACTGATGGCATCAGCCAAAATCCTGCATTTGCCTAATTACATATATCAACGAAATCTTTGTCTCTGAGTTTGCTTTGAACGATGTAATTACTTGCAATTTGAATTCGAATCTAATCTTTCAAGCGATAAGTAAATGGGAAAGTTAAGAACCAGATATTTTCCTTCAGAGTAGTTTACGAGGCGAGGAGGATAGGATATTGTGAGAAGAGCATAGTCAGAGCTCTAAATTTCATAAATGAATCTCCTTGATCCTTTCGCTTTTTTTTTCGTTTATGTGTAATGATGAATACATGTGGAGCCTGATTTTGCTATTACCATGATCAATTGCCATATTGAATTTGATATCTTTAGAGCTCTTTCCTGTGTGCGTGTGTGGCTGCATAATGACACCCTTGTCTTGAAAATAAAAAACCAGTTTATTTCTCTTCTAGATTTGTTTCTAAGATCAGTGTATTTCTTTCCAGACTCGTTTTTCTAAAATCAATTCGTTGTTGTTTGCTTTTTCTTCAGTGATTTTGTATCAACAGTTTGGGTATTTTTCTCCGTAATCCAAAAATGAATTTCGCAATTTGCAAAATTTATAGAATTATATTAGTATTGAGTAATCCAAATGTATAGATAAATTTAGTTTTTTTGAAAATTTATAAATTTAGTGTTTTGGATTATTTATAAAAATATATGCGAAAATTTATGATTTAAAAAAATATGTTATATTGTGAGATTATGATTTTTTAACTAGAATTAAAATTTATTTATGTTGTTTTGGTTTTTTAATTGGTAAATTTATATTTATAAATATATTCTCGAGGAAATGGGTTAAGGAAGTTAGATGTTTGAATTTGCTTATCTTTGAGCCCAATTGTTAGTTTATATAAAACTTGAATTAAATTTTAATTTGTTATATAACATGAAAGGGCCAGGGAAATAGTAAATATTTTAAATTTTGTGACAAAAGCTAAGGAAACAAAGTTCAAATCAGGTTTTAATATTCTTAGTTTTGGCGTGATAAAAAAATCCTACCAAATTAGATTGCCACCCTCAGAAATACTGAATATCCAGTTTTAGATTCAGAACAAGGTTAAATCAGTAATGCCCACCATAAATAAATGATGAAAAGTTATAATAGACGAAAAATAACAAAATTTATTTTCAATTAATTTAAAACTAATTCTTTTAATTATTCCTATCTAAAACCTAATATTTAAATAAAAGACCATATTTAATATTAAAAAACTCTGAACAAAGAAAATTACCTAATAATTTTAAATTTAAATTTAAAAGAGATATAATTTTGAAAACGTTCCTATCGATTTTTTTTTTTTTTTATCAGCTTCATTAAATTGTACAGACCAACAATTCATTGAATAAACCACAGATCCCACACCACATTCTAACATTCAGTAATTGTTCACATACACACGTCCTCTCTCGTCTTCCCTCTAACTCTCTCACACATGCAAGACATAAGTTCCCTGGTAACGTACAAAAAAAGATGATGGGCTTCATGAAGCTAAGACAGATTAAATTCTGTGAACAAAAATTCTTATCAATTCAAACAGGTAGATCACACAAGTATCAAACTCACATAATACTTGAGACTCACATTGGAAGGGTCTCCCTCTTTCTGTTTTCCTTGACTACGACTTCGCTCGAGCTCAGCTTCCTCTGCATCAAAATTCATTGAACATAAATGAAATTTTGGCAAAAAAATGCAGCATGTAATACTGACACGGAATTGCAAATGGAATCTGAATATATATATATATATATATATGCACAACATCATGAAAATTCTTTGTTCAAAGTACAAAGAATTCTTACACCAATGGAATTTCTCATTTGAAAGCTCACGCAAACAGTAGGAAATACAAAGTAGTCAGCTATGTGAAGAAAATATTGAATACGACTTGGCTGGGAAATACCATGTGAATCCGATGTAATTATACAAATGCCCGCAGATCCTCCACTGCGTTATCTCAGAGTTGAGGGATTCGAACCCGGGTTGATCATATTATCTGTAGCACCGGAGATTGCTGGAGGAATGCCCTTTGGCAGAGGAGCAGCAGAGCCCGGCGCCGTTACAGAGCAGCCACAGAAAAGCGAAGAGAAGCACTGAGAATGCCAATAGCTGTGGGAAAATGAACATTTAAAATAAAAATAAGGGATAGAGCCCGTTCCTGGTAAGAACCAAGCGCTATGAGACGCTCCAATCCATAACCGAAACCATTTGTCGAACACTTTCTGTAGATTTAAAATCTGTTACCCTGGATCGACTCGCCCTCGTACCCTGAGAAAGACCTAGGAGCTCTCGAACTGCATCACGATTCGCGCAGTACTGCATATGCGAGTTCTTCTTGATACGCGACTAAATTCAGATTGATCTGCGGACTATCACCGCGTAGTATGCGATTACCACCGCCGGATATGCGATCAGATATGCCAACTATCACGTTATCCACGAAGTATCACGTGATATGCGAGTTATCAACATTGGAAATGCCGGTTTTCGTGGGTTACGCGGAATATAACCACAGAATATTCGGATTATTCCTCTGATAAGCCGTTTATCACCTCTTGATATGCCCATATTATTCCTTACGCGGGTTATCACCGAAGATAGGCAGATGATTACGCTGATAGGGCAGTATTTTGTCCGTTTATGCTAATGATATATTTTAGTATTCGCTGCAAAAATGCGGATTATCTTTGAATATCCGAATTATTTCAATGATACGCGACTTATCATCACGTGATATGCGATATATCAGAGATTACGCGAATTATCAAAAAGAAACTCGAATTATCATATAAAACGCGAGTTATCAGCAGATACGCCGACTATCATAGCAAGATACGACGCTTATTACGCTGATAAACACGCGGTCTCTGCTATTTATGCGACTGTTTTTAGCCCGATATGCGAGTAATCACCGCGTATCTCCCGATATGCTAGCTATCTAAGCTGGATATGCGGATTATTTGCGCCAGGTATGCGAGTGATCTGTATTTGGTTATGAGAGTTATTTCCGCTGCTGCAAATTCTCTATGCCATTTATTCAACGCATCCATGCGCCTGGTTGCGACTCGCGAGTGATCTGTATTTGGTTATGAGAGTTATTTCCGCTGCTGCAAATTCTCTCTGCCATTTATTCAACGCATCCATGCGACTGGTTGGGTATTGTAGTTACGGCTTCGCATCGTTGCGCATCACAATGGGCACATGTGAAAGCAAGTTGTAGTTTGGTGTTTGGCATCGATTTGTAATTATTCTACGTTTTAAAAACACGACCTCGCACTTGCCACTGTTTCTATTCATCCACCCATTAGCCCTGGCTTGCTTGTTTCTTACGAAGGGCTTTCAGAATGGCTATCACTCTTCATTCAGGTTGCCCTGGCTTGCTTATTTCTTACGAAGGGCTTTCAGAATAGCTCTCACTCTTCATTCAGGTTTTCGCGTAGGGAAATGGATCCAGAAACGAAAAATAGGAAATGGGTGGGATGTCTGGTTCGTAAAAAGTCGTAAGCGGTCCTCTCATTTTTCATTTTTTCATGGTTAAAGTATATAGTATATTAAAAATTTCATTATATTTTTGCACAAACATGTATGGTAGATCTTTAATATTTATTGTCATTTCAATATTTTAATAAAATACCAAAAAAAATTATTTATATTTATAATGTTACAATGAAATATCAATATTTAAAATGTTATTTTTATAAATATTTAAAATGTTATTTTTATATAAATTTTGATAATTATATTTTTATTATCATAGAAATTTATGATACACTTATTTGTTATTTTGTATTGTAATGACTAACCCACATTATTTATCAAATGATGTTTATTTCATGCTCAATAAACTATTTGAGTGTACTGTAATAAATTACAATATACTTTGTTAATATTTTTGGTGTATGGGAAATCTCATAAATATTTTATGGCCATTGTAAGATTTTTAAAGTTCACGTTCTACAAAGATTTAGTATAATTAAATCTAAGAATTTCAAAGTTCAAATGTTTGAATTTGTTTCCAATCTAGTTAGTACTATTTTACTATCACATTTAATTGATAAACTTCATAGCCATTAAAATATTTGTATTTCATGCTCAATAAACTATTTGAGTGTACTGTAATAAATTACAATATACTTTGTTAATATTTTTGGTGTATGGGAAATTTCATAAATATTTTAGGGCCATTGTAAGATTTTTAAAGTTCACGTTCCGCAAAGATGTAGTATAATTAAATCTAAGAATTTCAAAGTTCAAATTTGTTTCCAATTTAGTTAGTATTATTTTACTATCACATTTAATTGATAAACTTCATAGCCATTAAAATATTTAAATTATTGATAAATTTTTATAGTCATTAAAATACTTATGTAATAAGTTAAGAATTTGTAATAAGCTTATGAGATTAGGTAAAGTTGAGAATCTGTAAAGTATAAAAGTGATAAGTTATTATTGGAAGCATACCATTACTTTCACACACTAATCTAGACCACCTCAAAAATGTTAGATTGGCACATGAAACAACAGAAGTTCACAAGTTCTGCAAACATCTGAAACCTTAGCATGTCATCATCTAGAACCTTAAAATCCTCTGCAAATACATGATAGTTGACGTGAATATTATGGGTAGGGAGAGGTAATTTGAAGGTATGCAAGAAAGTTGAAAATTTTCCATCTAGAGCTTCAAAACGAGGCAACTTGCACATCATTCACACCCAAGATATGATGTAGGGCCTTTACTTCCCTTTTAGCTTGTCTTTGGTTGAAGAATTCTTGTATATATGTAATTTAACTTCATTCTCCTCCAGTTTTGGATATCACTTATCACTTAGTTGTGCATTCATTTTTTGATTAAACCGGACATTGATTTTGTAAAATTTTCAACCATTTCGAGTTTGTTCATCCCTTAGTTGTGCATTTAATTTATGATTAAACCAATGTTCATTGAATTTGTAGATCACGATAAATGTTACCTACCCTATAATAAAAAATGCATAATTCACATGGAAATTTATAAGGGTTATGTCTCTATATGAAGACGGAGAAAGATGACGATAAAGGTTGAAGTGAAAAATTAAAAAGGGAGTAAAAAAAGATCAATAGTGTTTATGTTATCTAAAGTACAGGACAATTAAGTTCCATTGCTAGTTAGTAGTTGCACAAGGAGTGATGGTTGAATCTACATGTACCAAGACCATCGGTGTGTGGGAACATGCTTTGACCAATCAGGTTTAGCAAAAGCATCCCAATAAGATATGAAAATAAGGTGAAAGGAGTATGGTTCTGCAATATTTTGATACCATAGGGAGGGAAGATCAATGATGAGGGTGTCTAAGATATAAAGGAAATATTTTTTATTACCTTTAGTAAGAATGTAAGGGATCATGTGAGAGTCACCTAAGGTGAAGCAAGCAAATTTTTAAGGACCACATTTTAACAATTTTATATAATTTATGGGGTTACATCACTTAAAATGCTCCCTTGGAAACATTGTCAATAATAAAAATAATTTCACATTTTTTAGAAACAAATAAGGATTAACCTCCTTCTTTCACTCGTAACAAATGATAAGGGTAGAAGTGAGTAGTCATTGGAAGAGGCAATATTTTTACTAAGGCATTAAAGACCAAATTCTAAAATCAACTTAGTCATACAATTCTTGATTTGTTTGTTATAAGTATATAATAATTGATGATCTATAGGTGTCTATGTGTAATTCATGAGCATGAGTTGAGGATTTATTCAACATGTTCCTTAATTTAATTAAGCAAAGTCTTTTGGTAGAAATCACATAAGAGAAATTTTTGGCCTATGCGTTTCAAACCAACAAGTGTGGTTCATCATCATGACCAGATGAAGAGGCAGACCATGGCAAAGGCTTAAATGGAGAGCAATGTAGAGACATAATTTAAAGTAACCACTATATTTGAACAATAATATTTAAACTATGATATTATTTATTAATATATTAAAATATTATTCAGTAACGGTTATTTAAACTGCTAGTTTTTGCAAAATAATTATTTAAATGTTGATATTAGTTTATTAATTTATTAAAAACAATTTAATAAGTAACTGCTATATTAAATATTTCTGAGAATAATATTTTAATTAATTTGAAAGAAGTTGAGTCAAAAATTATTAAAAACGAGTCAAGATCCTAATCAAGGACAAGTCATTTGATAAATAATTAATGGAAAATAAAATAACTAAATTAAAAAAAACAAATAAAACAAAATATACACAAGTCAATAAATATTAATAAAAACAGGTCAACAATAAATATGGACTCAGGCCTATATATATATATATAATATTTATATATATATTATATAATTTATATATATATATATATATTAGATATATTTGTTTTTTTAGGAGTTAAGAATGAATAGGATGATAAAATACATAAATTTTTTAATGAAGGATCAAGAAAATAAACTCTAATGAAGAATAAATCAACAAAAAATACTATAAAAAGGATGCTAATACTTACATAGATAAACAAACAAACAAAATAAATCCAAAAAACAAGCCTAAAAAACTAGGAGGACAGGACAAGGACCTAACTTCTACTAATATTCCAACCATCATCTCTATTCAAATTAGTGGATCTTTTTTTTCAATTTCTAGGGCCTCCCCCAATTTACGATGATGGAAATGACTAACCCTAGCAACGACTTCGGCCTCCTCAATGCAGATGTGATGCTTAGATTTATCTGCATGCTTCGCTAAAGTAGAGGAGTGAGTCCTACCATGACTGATGTCAGCAGCATGCTCATGAATCCTTTGATTAATCAAGTGACCAGTCTCACCAATGTAGGGAGTCCCACAAGAGCATGGGATAAAGTAAACGCCCTTCATATTCTTGGGATCTATTGGGTCTTTTACAAATCTAAGGGAGCTCTGAATGGTATTTAAAAGCCCTAAAGGTTGAAGCCATCTTATGCTTCCTTAGGATCCTCGCAATATTGTCAGTGGTCCCTTGGATAAAAGGAAGATGAACACTAGAAAAATGATCCTTGGTATCTTTCTTAGCACTAGGACCTTTTTCAGCTCTGAGGAAAGCCTTAGTACATTATTGTCTACTATACCCATTATTAAAGAAAACACTTAGGGGATGTCCTTTATCCTCATTGAGATGGTTCCCATAAGAAACTCTTAAAGATCTAGTCGCTAAGGTATTGATAACAACAAGATTTTGAGCTGTGAAATGATGAGAATTAACATGAAGATATTGTTCCGAATGAGTTTTCTTACGAAATACGTGATGCGAGAAAGAGCCATCATCATTCCTTGAGATGAGGATGTCAAGGAAAGGTAGACTACCATTACATTCAAATTCCATGGTGAACTTTATAGAATTAGATTGATTGTTAAGATGGAGGAAATATAGTTCCAACTTTTCCTTACCATGGGACTAGATGACACAAGTGTCATCCACAAACCTCTTCCACATCTTAGGCAGAAGACGAGAAGAAGCTAAGGCCTTTGATTCAAAATCCTCCTTGAATAGATTAGCTACCACAAGGAAGAGGGGGGAACCCATGGAAACACAACATTTCCCAGCTCAAAAGCTTGGTGTTCTCAACACCTTAGCGACTAGAGCTTTAAGAGCTTTTAATGAGAACCATCTCAATGAAGAGAAAGCACATCTCCTAAGTGTTTTCTTTAATAATGGGTATAGTAGACACCAATGTACTAAGGCTTTCCTCTGAGCTAAAAAGGGTCCTAGTGCTAAGAAAGATACCAAGTATCATTTTTTTGGTGTTCATCTTCCTTTTATCCAAGGGATCGCTAACAAGATTGCGAGGATCTAAGGAAGCATAAGGTGAATCCAACCTTTAGGCCTTTAAATACCATCTGGAGCTCCCTTAGATCTATAAAATATCCAATGGACACCAAGAATATGAAGGGTGTTTACGTTATCCCATGCTCTTGTGGGACTCCCTATATTGGTGAGACTGGTCGCTCAATTAATCAAAGGATTTGTGAGCATGCTACTGACATCAAGCATGGCAGGACCCGCTCCTATGCTTTGGCAGAGCAAGTAGATAAATCTATGTATGACATCTGCATTGAGGAGGCCCAAGTCGTGCTAGGGTCAGTCATTTCCATCATCATAAATTGAGGGTGTCCTAGAAATTGAAAAAGAGACCCAATAATTTGAATAGAGATGATGTTTGGAATATCAGTAGAAGTTGGGTCCCTGTCCTGTCTTCCTAGTTTTTTAGGTTTCTTTGTTGGATTTATTTTGTTTGTTTGTTTATCTATGTAGGTATTGACGTCCTTTTTATAGTATTTGTTGCTGATTTATTCTTGTCTCGATTAGGGTCCTTACTCATTGTTATAAATTTTGACTCAACTTCTTTAAAATTAATTAAAATATTATTTCTCAGAAATATTTAATATAACAGCTACTTATTTATTTTTGTTTTTAATAAAGTAATAAACTAATATCACAATTCATATAATATTTTTTCAAAATCTAGTCATTTTATATAGCTGTTACATATTAATATTTTAACTAATTAATAAATTATATAACTATACAATATTTTAAATATTATTTTTCGAAAACTAGTAATATTTGGTTTTAATAATTAATTTAGATATTATTTTTCAAAAAATAGCCGTTTATATAGCTGTTACTGAATATATTTTTTAATATATTATCATAATTTAAATATTATTGTTCAAATATAGTTGTTACTTGAAATTATGTCTCTACATTGCTCTCTATTTAAGCCTTTGCCATGGTTTGCCTCTTCATCTGGTCCTGATGATGAACCACGCTTGTTGGTTCGAAACAAGTTGGCCAAAAATTTCTCTTATGTGATTTCTACAGAAAGACTTTCCTTAATTCATTATGGATCACAAAAGTTTGAATAGAGAAAAAAAATGTTTCTTAATGTTGATCACTTTAATACGAGTAAAGTGGATTGTGGTTCAAAAAATAATTCCTTAATAGAGAGTTGGTGTTGAAGGGCATTGTATGCAACATTGTTGTGAGATGTGGTGTTATGAAGACTTTAATATTGTTCATAGTTAAAAATGGAGAGTTTCACGCAAAGAATGCATAACACTTTAATGTTTTATTGTATAACCTACCTTGAAACCACCAAATTGAATTCATTTGACCATATATCTTCACTATAGCTAGGATGATAGAAACTCTCATGAAGAGTAATATAGAATGTGTACCAACTTTGGTGATGGCATCGAAACTCAGCTAAAGTACCTCGTTAATAGTTTCAATCCAAAGATAACTAGATCTTTGAACCACATGTGCTAATAATTTTCCAACCATTGGGTAGCCATACCCTAAAGGTGACCTTCTACTTCAAAAAGTCAAATTTATCCTTAATGTAAGTTGAAAATTCCCTGACTTGTTTTCCATCAAATGGTCCTACAAAACAAGGAAGGGCCAAACATAGGATCCTGCTATAAGACAATAGGGGGGAGATGGTTTGGAGATGTTCATATTCATGTCTTCTACATAAGTGGTTAAACCTTAGATGACCTATTACTACTATTTAACAAAAAAATATTATTTTTTGAAAAGTTGAATTTGGAAATCTATGAGGAAGGCTTCATTTCATTCATTTTATGAGGAGCCATGTGTATTTCCATTAGGATTTTTTTTTTTAATAATCCAATTCTTTCTTGGAATATATAAGCCTTTAATCTTGTTGCCTTATTGAAGTATGTCCCTCTTATATCTTGGCTACAAAAACTAGATATAGAGGGCACTATATGCTCTTGGTTATCTTTGTTGTGAAAGGTAGAAATGAAAGCTATAACACTAACTGATACATATATTGCTTGAAATATTAATAGTTGTATTAATCAAGTTTGACCTTGTCACCCATGTATTAGTGTTATATGATATCTAACTATCCTATATTAAATAATAAATAAACATAAAATCTATTCAATGTCGTCCGCTTCTTCATATCTTGATTCCTCTATCATACCGTTTATCAACAAAATATTATTAACTTCTGTCTAAGCATTAATCTCACTAATAATTTTTCACAACAACAACATTTCTTACCCTTTCATCAAGTTAAAAACTTTTATTGTCTTCCAACAAACATATCAATAGAGATAAAACCACCCTTTCATACTCAAATTTTTTCCCAGTAATAGAATATTTATACAATTTTAACATAAACATTATGTTTCCAAACACTAAACTTATGAACTTTGTGTAGGATTTTAAGCACAAGCACAACATCAACTTGTGACAAAATATGACATTAGTAATGTGGATGAAAAAAGAGAAGAGGGAATAAAGTAACACTCAAATAGACTATGTAGATGAAATACCAATTCAAATTCACTTATATTACTTTCCTTGAATTGAGTACAATTAAAATAGCATACCTGCACAACACGTGAATGAGAATGTCAATGTGAATGGTGGGTTGGTGTTGTAGCTGCTACAACATCAAGCAAAATGTTTATCTTAAATACCAAAATGTTCGGTCCCCTTCTACTTTTGAAGGTTTTAATAGGTATGCCTATGTCTTAAATTGACTAGATCCTTCAATGACCTAATTATAATGGAAGGTTGTGGTTTCTTATGTTTTCAAAAAGTGAATTACCTATGCCTACCTTGATTCATCTTAGTTTTCGTTCTTTTGAATGCAATAGGGTTTGTGGAGTTGATGCTTTACTCATGCACCTTCATGCTTTATATCCCCATAGTATGCATTGAAAATTATAGGCATGAATATTGTACTTATGGCCATACTTCACCTTGGTTCTCATCCTCTTATTTGCATCTTCAAGATTGAATCTTCATGAGAATTTCATGGAATTTTTAGTGATATTAATTACATCATGTTGGAGGTTGGATTTTACATTAATCCCATTAAGTTAGCTCATATGCTTGAATGTTAAATTAGTTTTCAAACCTAAGCTTCTTTTTCCAAATTAATGTAGCCTCCAACAATTTATTTTTGTTTATTGGATATCATTTTTTTAAAGAATTTGATGTCAATGCAAGATTTAAACTCTCATAATTCTTCTTGATTATGAATAGATAAGAGAGTTTTTATATGCGTTGTCATGAATTTTGGAGTAGATCATCAAATTTTGATATTATGCATTGAGCTTGTCCTTAAGCAAAGACATGTGAAACATCTCAAGAAACTTATCCATGCAGACACTCTCATCTAATATACATTCATTCACGTTTTCAACATTTAATAATTGTAAAACCTCATATTATGTGTCCGGCATCAAGCATTAGAAGGCTCATGATTTTAATAATTCATATTATGTTTAGGCATGTATGGTAACCTTTTAGATATTTTATATGTGGCATAAATTTAGCCATTTGACAAGACCTTGGAAGGATATTGCATGCAGGGATGTAATGGACTTTGATGAAACCCACCTATTGTAGAAGGCCATCGACGTATCCCCCTCAAGCACAGAAATAAGACTCCATTTAATAAACCCTTCTAGCAGCCAATGAACCCTAGTATTCTCCAAGGAAGAAAGGCCATTTATTGATAGATATTCCCCACAAGGGAAACCCCAAATGAATCCAAAAGATTATTCATAAATAAGTTTGAAGACTCATCGAAGTTAGTGTTAACATAAGGAGAAGAGATGCCTTTGAAGGATTCATTATTATACCAAAGTATAAATTAACTTCAAAAGGGAACAAAAATTGTCACTTGTGAAAAGACTCTTAAACATCTTTCAAATTGTATAAGTTGGCCCATAAGCAAGCCTATCCTCATGTAATTAGATACTAGGTCTTTTCATTTCTACATCCATTCACATACAAATATTTAATGCAAACTTTAGAAAGGATTTTATTGTCGTGCCTTATAGAGAAATTTCGTAGGAACTATGGACACAAATCAATTGAAAGTAACATGTTTGTTCTTTCACCTAATGAACACTTTATGACTACTTCAGTTGTTATGGAAAATGTTAAGGTGTTGGAAATTATTTATGGGAAGGTTGGCTTAGGAAAATAGGTTGTGAAGATTATGCAACTTAGTGGTCATAAGAGCACTTTCAAATGATGTTTCTTCACATCAAAGTTAGAACATATTATAACTTGCTCAAAGGAAGGTTCGATGAGGATGTGGAACATTAATGTTCGATACCATGTTTATGGGGGTCCCAGGTGTTTGAAGGTCTTTCAATACCTTTGGAAAATGAAAAGGTCTTAATTATGCATTATGATGAGGACGTGGAACATTAATGTTCGATACCATCTTGATGGAGATCCAAAGTGTTTGAAGGTGTTTCAATACCTTTGGAAAATGAAAAGGGTTAATTATGCACTATCATTGAATGGCCATCTCGCCATATCATAAGATCATTGCACTGAAACTGGTTTATTTGTTACAATGGTTAAGTTTTGATATTGGATTAATTCTTGATACATGGGTCATGGTTGGGTTCTTGCTCTCAATGAGATAGTGATGTAATTACATGTTCTAATTGCTACATTGATGGTTTCTCTCACTTACCTCAATTTTAGACTTTAGATTACAATAACCATTTGTCCATTGATTTCCGCTACTCTCTCAACTTGTCCATTACTATTATCAACACATTAGGGTTCAAATGTTTTCCCAACTCGATCGTTAAGATTCCACCATATCAAGGTTCAACGAGTGGATTGATGTCATCAAACTTGGATATAAAATCATATAAATGGAGCGATATAATCAATGTGTGGAGTGATTTAAAATCATATAAATGGCTAATTTTAGCATAAGACCATCTCGTGAATCAATTGTTGGATTTGAAGATAATATTGTTTTTATACATTTGAGTTTTACATTCTATTATTAAGACTTACATTCTGTTATTAAGACTTAAAGGATAAGTTGATGATTTTAAAACCATGCCTCAAAGCAACATCAAAACCTCATTGGTTTGAATATTGTATATCTTCATGATAAAAAAAAATGAGATAAGTATTCACATGAATCTTATAGTGCTCTTATTGATCAATTAGAGGATACTATTGAACATGAGAATTATATCTATGAGAGTGGTAGAGATCTTATGTTGTGTACTTTCCTGGAATATGTGCATTTTTTTTGTATCATCCCCAACAACGTTATCCTGAACATGACATTGATATTTTGAATTCTCTCATAAAAATGAGTCCTCCAAGTGATGCAATTGTGAGTAGTTCATCATCATGTAGAGAAGAAGAGAAAAAATATTATTTCTTACCCACAATAAAGGATCAGTACCACTTCTTTTGGTGTAAATTTAGTAATACTTGTCTCAGCTAAATGTATATGGTTGATAGGTGTATTTAATTATATCAAGGATTATAATGTTAGAATCAATATTTACATTCTTAAGAATCCTCTAATTGAACTCGATGACCATGTTGGCCATCAAGAATGTATTGAGATAATCCTTACCATGGTGTCATTAAATAGTTGGACAAGATGAGTGGTATGAATTGAATAATGAGGGAATGGTTATTATTATTCATTATTTGATTGATAGAGCAAATGTTTGATGTAATGCATCTAGCACATGTTTGAATGAGCTTTAAAGTATCTGGAGTTACGAGCATCTCTCGCTTGGCCGTTACAGTTGCTAATAGATAAAGAGTAAAAAATTGATTCAACCATTGCTTGGTTATGCAGACAAAGATGTTGGGTGAAGGGAAATCGTTGTGTATTACATGGAAGAAGTGAAACGGTTGTGTATTACAAGGCTCCTTATCAGTTGTAAAGGGAATTTAATGAATCTGTATTGATGTTCAACTATGGAATAACAAACGCACATGTAGATATTAATTGTTATTTGGATGATAAGGTTATGGATTTACACCTAGCCTTGCATGATTGTGAAATGATGAAGATCCTACATGTTACCAAACCTAAATAGAGACTGTGAAAATAATTGATATGGGAAGCATTACACGAGACAAATATTCTAACAGTGAAAAATGATTCAAGTGACGAGGTTTTGGTAAGGAGGAAACATTGGAAAATTCCTACAATTTGAAAAAAAAAAGGCCAATCCTTTAAGAGATGTTGTTATTAGTGTGGACTATGCAACAACTTATGCATCTCTTTCTATGGAAATTGGGGCCACCTATATAGATATTGGCACATTATCTGACTAGAGTTGTTGTGGAATTATTTTTGGATCAATACTCCAAGAAAAGGACTCTGTCTTGGTCCAAATCCTCCTTTTAATGTTATCCAAGATTTTATTACCATATTGGAGGTTAAAATATTCGATAGTAAAACTTTTGATTAGAGATTATCCTTATGCAATTTTGTTTCCTCCCTTGATTGAAATAAGTACTAATTAAACCAATAGAGGTCGAAGAATACTATTGCGATTATGGTTGATTATTTGGGCCAATACTTTTTCCTATGTTATGAATCCTTTCATATATGCATGGATCCTATATACATTTCTTTTTCACTTCATGGGTGAGGATAATAAAGAAAAGAACTTTGGTGACAAACTTGAAGTCAATGGTAATGGGTGGAAAATAATATAGTATGGAGTTCTAAGAAGTATAAGGGATTTTGACATAAAATTCCATGTCATTTGATCATGCATAGAAATATAGTGTTATTCTTTTCATGGTTGGCAAAAGAGAACTCTAAGGTCAAGTGGGTGTGTTTGGGAGAGAATAAGTTTGCTACCATTTTTCTCATTGAACATGGAGGAGATCTATTTGCATCATGTTCATTTATTAATTTTAGAGGGTGTGAAAAAAGAAATCAATCTTTCAGGTTTGGAAGAAGTGGAGTGCTATAGGGATCTTTGTGCTTTATTCTACTTTTTGACATTCATCTTTGTGGACCAATAATTGCATAAAAGTAAGGAACAAACTTAAGAAATTAAGACTGAAAGAAAGATAGGAAATTGATTGATAAATTGTGGTAGAAAAGATAAAATTAACTTTCTAGGGTTGTAAAATCTTTCGAACCCTTCACCATTAGTTTGGGAAATCTCAGGATACATGTTATATGTTTTATTAAATTCCTCCATCTTGTCCCTAATTACTGGTTGTGTTTTTTCATGAATGAAGCTGGTTGGAAGCCTACTATATTACACAAGTTCACACCCCATGGCATTAAATATATTATGTCCTACTTGTCATATTATAGATATTATTGTTTTCTACTTATGAAAGTCAGAATGCCAACAGTCATGGAAATGCTGGTTTGGGAATGAAAATGTCATTAATCTGAAATATCATAGTCATAGAAATGGGTAAAGAAATAATATGAAGGTTTTACAAGTCTATCATTCCTTTAAAAAAATTTGGACAATAATGAGGCAGCGGTTGGTTGGAGACAATACCATAGCTTGTGGTAGTGATTGTCATCCTTTCTCATTTTTCTTTTCATGATTTCAATGATTAGGGTTTAACTATTTGTGAAGAAGCATTATGGGGCTTTTAAATGTAAAATTATGTATTATTAAGATGAAGTTTGGTTTTAATTGAAGAAATTAACAAGCTCTTTTAGTTTTTATGGAAGAATATTATGAAGACATTGTATATAAGACTTAGGTTTGCATAATTTAGTTGTTTCTTGTAGGCTCGTTAATACTATAAATCCTCAACAAGGTGGACCAGATACTATTTAAAAGTTGAAGTTGATAAGATTATAACATGTGCTATAAATTTACATGCTCAAGCCTCAAAGCTTGTTTTGTTTTATTTATTATATTGTTTTATTTTTGTCAATGATAAAAAATAAAAGTCATCAAAGAGTCATTTGGAATGTGAAGTTGTTAGGGTTAAATGGGACTTGAGGGAATCTTGATATTCATGGGATAGGCAAAAGGTCACCCACTCATTTGCATAAAATGATCTTTGTGCCTTAGTTGTAGGGACTTTTGGCACTTGAATCTTGTGGCATAGGTGTTGTATTCAAAGCTTATATCACTCGTGCTCTTGATAGCTTATAGGCTCAGTGATTGTGAGGCTAGGGCCTTTTCTTTGGAGATAATATGAACTACCCTTATCCCAATATTGGGTTTTGATGGGCTTGTGGCATATGTATTTGAATCAAGAACATTATTAATGAGAATTTATTCTTTTGGCATAGATTCCCATGCATTTATTTGTTGGTTGTAATGGCTATCCATACTCAAATTAAGTTTGCATGTATGATTTCATATTAGATATAGGTTGATGAACTAATTATTGACTATAGTTCTTGATGGAATAATTCCATGCAAATTCTATTAACTAATTGTGATCTTATTTGCAGTTGGTTTCTAGTACTTTCATGGTTGTGTATGTCATATATAGTCTTAACTATATAATTATTTATTAATACATATTCTTTCTCATTATTCTATTGTTAATTTCTTATATTATGTTCTACAAGCTATCAACTATGGGTTGATTATGCTTTTATTCTACACACATTTCACACTTTCTTTCACTTTAATCTTTGTGTATTTGAAAACCAAGAGAAAATATGTGTGGTGGAATCTAGACCCATATAATGGATGGGGCTCCTATCCAAAATGTTGTGGAGTCTAATTGGGACTTCACACTAGGGAGACCCCCTAACTATTGGTAGTAGATTTTCCCACATCAACATGTGGATAGATAGTATAATGCATGTTGTACAAAGAATCAAATGAAATGATAGAAAGTAAATGGAACACACACAAATAAATAAATTAGAGATTACAATAATATGCTAGAAACCCAACTTCTATTAATATATACAATAATAGAATAGTGTGTAACACAAACTAGCTAGAATGGTGTTAGCTATCTCTAAATAAGGAGATAACAACTACATGCATTCATAAAAATTATTACAAGAGGCCAAAAGTATTTTATTTTAATATAAATAGAGAATCCTATAGGTTCAAAAGAATAACCCTGAAAGATAAAATGCCAAAAATTTTGTGGGCTTCAAGCTGGTCCATTGCTACATCAAATTTCCACAGGTACAACTTTTGTGTATAATACCATTTGGGATGAACGATAGCTAATTGTAAAGAAATATCTTCGGAATACAAATTTTGGATGGGGATAGGGCATGCCATTTAAACTACTAACCCCTAAAATTTCCAAAATAAATATTTTAGGGACTTAAAATAACCCCAGAAGTTTGGGACCCAAAAATCATAGAAAGATTACCAAGAAGATAGAGAATTATTAATACAATGGAAGAGGTGTATTTCCATTGATATCAATGTAGATAATTTATCCTTACTTAGGAAGTAATAGCCATCACTGAATCAAGCCCCCTTATTATACGAGGAAACTTCTACTGAATTTAGCTCTTAGTGAACAACTTTCCTTGGTGAAGAAGGTGCCATTCCTTGACAACCTGGTAGAATTTTATGTGATTTTGATGGGTATTCTTTGTCTTGTTGTACATGAATTGATCCATTT